>AWOL01S0009911.1:0-16509 GCA_000715115.1 Nicotiana otophora
ACAATAGAATGCTTCTATGATGTTGTGGTGTGATTGAGGGCTATTGTGAGCTAAGTTGAGATAGGGTTTTGAGTTGTAGATACTGTCCAAGGATGTATAATATCTTCTTGATTGTTCCTAAGGTTAATCTTGTATTGGTTGTGTTGTTTGAGTGAAAAACCATAAGATAGCACTTGAAAGAACATGGGATATGGTTGTCTTTTTGGTTGGACTGTTTTGTGGCTAAATATATGGTTTGTGGTGGATGGAAATTGTGAGAAATAATTTGATAATGTTGTGTCTGCTGTTGTTAAGCTTTTCAAGGTGTTAATTAAGTTGATTGAGGAAGAAAATATGAAAAACAAGTGATTGACGATAAAGATTAAGGTGCTAGACGTATGGGACTATTTTGGAAGGCATTTTGTGGATATTTTGAACTAGAAATAACATAGTACATATAAGTATGATGTTCTGAAGGTATTAAACTATTTATAGAATAAGAGTTGGATTCAATTTATATCTTGTTATGAGTAAAAATGAGCTTGCCGCTCAATAGGATTGTTAAGATAATCGGAGAAACTCATATTGGATTATATTATTGTTGGTTATAGTTGTTATTGTTGGGTTGTTTATGACCCTTAGTGGTCTTTGGGATGTATTAAAAATAGGGTATTTGCTGCCCTACTTTCCTTAAGCAATACGACTAGCCAAATACGATGGTACGACATTATATGTTAACGATAATATCATTTCACTTGTTGTAGATGCAAGAAGTTGTGTTGATCTTGGTTGAGTGATAAGGAAGATATCATACATGTATGTTAAGGCTATCCCTTCTTTCCTTTTGGCATGATCCATACGATACAACGAAACGAGCAAGCATACCACTTTCGCAAATGATTATATTCTTAGAAGTTCTAAGGGTGCTTATGTTCTTAATTCCCCATGTGTCCTATTATTCTATCATTTGTTCATGGGTCTCAGAAAATACGTAAGTTAATAAAGTTTATTTCATGATATTAACCGAAAGCATATTGATTTCATGACATTCCGAGAGATCTTATTGACTTATTTCATTATGCATTTCATTCATTTATACATGTTTATTGACCCATGACCAGATGGCATTATATACGCGTATAGTATATGTATATGGAGTATGGGGAAAGGTTATGGTGTTATATATGCACCACCACCTGATTAGATAGTATATGTTTATGTTTTCGCCCACAGAGGGTAAGATGATATGATAGGATGCCCTCAGGGGCTTGATGATGTTATGTACGCATATACCTATGTATGATATGACATTTATACACATGCGCATGCCATTATAAATATTTTCATGATTCACAGAGCTATTCAGACTTACAGGTTGAGTTCTTTACTCCATGTTTATTTAATGCCTTTTATATATTAATTTTTATGCCTTACATACACGATACATTATTCGTACTAATGCTCCTAATGCCTGGGGGCCTGCAGATGCAGGTAGACAGGCTGACGGTCCCCCTCCTTAGGATCCTAGCTCAGCGAGAGTTGGTGTGATCCATTTGATCCGGAGCTGCTTGTCACGCCCCAACCTCGGGAGGCGCGACCGGTGCTCAACCGAGTGAACCCGACCGAGCAAGCATGTTAGATACTTTCTACCCAACTCACCCATGATAAGAGAAGGCATGTTTATATTAGCTAAATAGTAGAAGGACCATACGCATAGACATTACTAAACCATTTCATTTTTGCAACTTCTTATTAAGTTTCAAAAGCATACATTTTGTGATTTAGTGGAACAAAAATCCAAAATACAACATAATCCGTTTGACCTTTCTAGCACCCATGTACAATCCACATAGTGTCTACGGAGCCTCTAAAGATACAAAAGAGAGTAAAGATAGTGCCGGCAATAAGGCCCCGGCTATACCTCAAACTGTGACCACAATATAAATAAAAGGTACAATACTTGACCCCGGAATGAAATGGGGCTCATCGATTCCGTTGAGAAGAGGATGAAACATTATCTGTGATGAACACCGTCTGCTATGTAAGTACCTGCATCCATTTAAAGATGTAGCGCCCCCAGCAAAAGGGACGTTAGTACCGTCTAATAACACTAATATGTAAAGCTAAACACCTACTCAATAGAATGAATAATAATACAAGAGGGACAGTCAAGAATTTAGAAGGGGCTTCAAATAATATAGAAACAACAATGTTAAGGATCATATACATTTTCAAGTCAATTTTCATATTATTAAGTTGGGTGGACTTTAGTACCGATATTCCACAATTCACAATACCTCCGTATTCTTACACGGAGTCCAATCTTGGCCAGATTGGCTAGGACATCTCATTTGAGATATTACCATAATTTTATTATAATTTCCAGCAGAGTACCGTCATGTGTGCGACATGGCGTCCGATCGCAGCCCGATCGGCTAGGCCATCTCATTTGAGACATTAACATAATTTCATCCACAATACCACTGTATTCTTATATGGATTCCGATCTCGGCCCGATCGTCTAGGCCATCTCATTTGAGACATTACCTTCTTCAGCCAATCATCTCACATCGTACTTCTTAACAATTACAAAGTCATTCTTGGCACTTGGCCGTATTTCACAGTTCCAGTTCCCTTTTTCCACATTCAAATATCATTATCATTATCAATATCAATAGGGCTTCCCATTGAAGAAACTAATTCACATATGGGCATTTTGGAAAATCTTAGGCACATAGAGGCCTTTCATACAATTTAGCATAACAACCTTTATTTCAGTCTTGACATGAAGTTTTAACATTCCTAACACATATTCCACATTTTGAACATATTCTCAAATGGCAAGATGACATGATGAAGCATTTAGAATAAACATTGAACCAACATCCTTCAACACAACCACATTAGGACAAGCCAATTCAATAATGATCAAGGACTTACTCCAATTACATGAACACCGTGGGATTCGATTCTAAGAAGAAGGGAGTTTGGCCAACATACTTAAATTGAGCTTCTCAAACTCTAAAATGACCTTGAATTCTTAGCAACTTCAATCTATTTTAAAAATATAACAAATTGGACCAAAATTAGGAAGATGAACATGGTTTTAGCTCATTTGAGCATATTAACAAACACTAGGTGTGCATGAATGTTTTAAGGCCCTTTTTGTGGAAGATTCCATCATTCCCCAACCCATTCTCTATCACTTTTAGCTCACAATCTTTCCACATACTACAAAGATATATACATGCAAGGTAAGCACTCCCATCCCCATGCATTACCTTACTTATGGCCTATTCTAGTTACATTTTGAAATTAAGAGTTTGGGGTGACAGAATCTTACCTCTTAGGAAGAAGACCTAGGTGCCTCTCTTGATAATCTTAAAGGTTTTAAGTGAGAATTGAAGAGAAATTTGATGAAGATCACTTCTCTCTCTAGGACCCTCTCTCTCACTCTAAAAATATTAAAAAATATGATCGAAATGATCTATGGGGTGTGTTTTAACGGAATTGGGTCGGGTTTTAAAAATCCCAAAAATGAAGCTCCGAAATGGGTTCTGCGGCCACATATGCGACCGCATAATGGTTATGCGGTCCACAAAATGACCACGATACCGGGTGCCAAAACAGGAAACAAACTGACCTGGTCTGCGGTCATTATGCGGCCCGTAGAACGGTTCTATGGTCGCATAGTGCACCGCAGAACCTTCCTCCAAACACTCCCAAGGAGGGATATGCGACAAGAATGCGGCCCGCCAAATGGTTATGCGGTCACATAATGGCCGCGGAATTGGGCATCAAAAATGACCCAAAACTCTGCCCCACTCTATGACCAGTCTGCGGTCCGCAGAGTAGTTCTGCGGCCGCAGAAATGCGTACTTCTGCCCAACGTTTTTCTTCAACTCCCCAATGCACTATTCAATCCAAAAAGTCTGAACCGCGGCGAGTAAGTTCGCCGCGAAGAATTTCTACTAATATAACCTCTACGCCTACTTTGGCATCACGGAAATCGGGTTTTTAGAAAATATTTTACGGGTCCTTACATCCTCCACCACTTAAGATCATTCATCCTTGAATGAGGATCAGGGTCCATTATTTGCACCTTGTGCAACTCAGTTATCATACCCTACACCAGCAACCCCAAATTTAACTAACTCCTTAAATTTCCAAACATTTCGCTAGAGTTCCCTTTGTAACTAGGCCTATCCACCTGCCAGAAAGCCTCGAAAACACATCTTACAAACATATGCATAACTCAACGACGTAACAAACTCATAACAGTACCAACCATGGCCTCATAAGCACACATAATCAAAAGGAACACCTTTACATTAACTGAACAAGTGATACTAAATTCATAGGAAACAAGTTCATAAAAAGAAAGGATTACATAACTATTCAAACAAGTAAGGATCTCGGCCTCCCACGTGGCCTCTTCAACATATTGGTTTCACCATAATACTTTCACGGAGGCAATTTCTTTATTCCTCAACTTTCGGACTTACCAATCAAGAATGGCAACTGGAATTTATTCATATGACAATTCTTCATTAACCTCAATGGTCTCAACCGACACAATAGCTTACGGGTCTCCAACTACTTTCTTCAACATAGACATATGGAATACCGGGTGGACTAATGACATTTCGGGTGGTAGCTCAAGCTTGTACGCCACCTGACCAATTCTCTGAATGATTTTGTACGGCCTGACATACCTTGGACTCAATTTCCCTTTTTTCCCAAACCACATAATAGCCTTCATGGGGGAAAACTTCAAGAATACCCAATCATCTTCTTTGAACTCTAAGTCTCTGCGACGAATATTCGAATAGGATTTTTGATGACTCTAAGCAGTTTTCAACCGCTAAGCAGTTTTCAACCGCTCCTTTATGATCTTAACTTTTTCCATAGCCTGATGTACAAGGTCTGGATCTATTAACTCTGCTTCCCCAATCTCGAACCACCCAATGGGAGATCTACATCTCCTACCATACAATGCCTCAAATGGTGCCATCTGAATACTCGCATGAAAGTTGTTGTTATAAGCAAACTCTATGAGTGGCAGATGATCATCCCAGCTACCCTTGAAATCAAGAATACAAGCATGCAATATGTCCTCAAGCGTCTGAATAGTCCGCTCTGCTTGCCCGTCGGTCTGTGGATGGAAGGTTGTACTAAGATTTACCTGAGTACCCAAACCTTGCTGAAATTTCTTCCAAAATTTGGTCATGAATAGAGCCCCTCCATAAAAAATGATAGAAATTGGAGTGCCATGTAGCCTGACTATTTCTTTGATATACAACTGAGCATACTGTTCCGCTATGTCGGTAGATTTTACTGGCAAGAAATAAGCTGATTTCGTGAGTCAGTCCATGATCAACCAAATTGAGAAAAACTTGCGTGGAGTGCGTGGTAATCCTACCACAAAATCCATATTAATCATCTCCCACTTCCACATTGGAATTTCTATGTTCTGTGCCAACCTACCAGGCCTTCACTTGCTGACAATTCGGACACCTTGCCACAAAGTCCGACATATTCCTTTTCATGTCATTCCACCAATAGACTTCCTTGAGATCGTGATACATCTTTGTAGAACCTGGATGCACGGAATACCTAGAAGCGTGAGCCTCGGTCATGATTCTTTGCCGGAGACCATCTACATTCGGAACACATAGCCATCCTTGGTACCTTAGTGTACCATCATCCATGCCAAGAGCAAAAGCCGTAGTCTTATGTTTTTGAATCCCCTCCTTCAATTGCCCCTCCTTCATTAGAATCCGTAAGACGAACTCCCAAACTATCCAATCAATGGACTTCCTTGGCCAATGGCCTTTGATATGACTTCAAGTGTGCTAAACTACCCATAGATTTCCGGCTAAGCGCATCCGCCACAACATTGGCTTTCCCCGGGTGATATAGAATATTGATGTCGTAATCCTTGAGTAACTCAAGCCATCTTCTTTGCTTCAGATTCAGCTCCTTTTGTTAGAAAATATATTGAAGACTCTTGTGGTCCGTGAATACCTCCACATGGATCCCATACAAATAGCGACGCCAAATTTTCAATGCAAAAACCACCGCCGCAAGTTCTAAGTCATGAGTTGGATAATTCTTTTCATGATTTTTCAGTTTCCTAGAAGCATAGGCTATAACCTTGCCATGTTGTATTAATACACACCCAAGCCCAATTCTTGAAGCATCACAATATACCACGAATTCATCTGTACCCTCTGGCAGGGTCAACACCGACGATGTAGTCAATCTTGATTTCAACTCCTGGAAGCTCCTTTCACAAGCATCGGACCATTGGAACTTAACCATTTTCTGAGTCAATTTAGTCAACGGAGAGGCAAGAGTAGAGAACCTCTCCATATATTTCCTGTAATACCCTGCTAAGCCTAAGAAACTGCGAATCTCGGCGGGCGTTGTAGGTCTAGGATAATTCTTTACTACTGAAATCTTTTGACGATCAACCTTGATTCCTTCTCTAGAGACAACGTGGCCCAAGAATATGACAGATTCGAGCCAAAATTCACACTTTGAAAACTTCGCATACAATTGGTGATGAAGAAGAGTCTGTAACACTGCTCTGAGATGATCGTCATGGTCCTCCCGACCTTGTGAATACACAAGAATATCGTCAATGAACACTATCACAAAGGAGTCGAATAAAGGCTTGAAAACCCGATTCATAAGGTCCATGAAAGCTGTCGGGGCATTAGTTAGCCCAAAAGACATCACCAGATATTCACAATGCCCATATCGGGTCCTAAAAGCTATTTTCGGAATATCCTTCTCCCTGATCTTCAGTTGGTGATACCCGGATCGTAAATCAATTTTGGAGAAGTATCTAGCACCCTGTAACTGGTCAAATAAATCATCTATTCTTGGTAACGGGTACTTGTTTTTGATTGTGAACTTGTTGAGCTGCCGGTAGTCAATACACATCCTTAGTGATCCATCTTTCTTCCTCACAAAGAGAACCGGTGCGCCCTATGGTGACACACTCAGTCGGATGAAATCCTTTTTTAACAAATCCTTCAATTGCTCCTTTAGTTCCTTCAATTCTGTTGGTGCCATCCTGTAAGGCAGAATAGATATAGGTTGCGTGCCTGGTATCACATCAATCCCAAAATCAATCTCCCTATCTGACGGAATCCCAGGGAGTTCATCAGGAAAGACCTCTAAAACTTCATTCACAACTGGCACAGATTCGAGTGTAGGCGCCTCAACGTCGGTGTCCGTAACCCAAACCAAATGATAGATACACCCCTTGTTAATCATCTTCGTGGCCGTAAGGTAATAAATAAACCTACTCTTTGGCACCGCATTATCCCCCTTTCACTCAACAACTGGCTCATTAGGGAATTCAAACCTTACGGTTTTAGTTCGGCAGTCGAGCTTAGCAAAACATGAATAAAGCCAATCCATTCCCATAATTACATCACAATCAACCATCCCCAATTCAATGAGATCGGCCATGGTGTCCCGACCACGCACCATGACAACACAACCCCTATAAACCTGTGCAATCACAATAGACTCGCCAACCGAAGTAGATACAAAGAACGGCTCAGGAAGCTGTTCTGATTCTATCCCAAATTCCATAGCAACAAAAGGGGTAACATAGGACAAGTTGGAACCGGGATCAATAAGATCATATACATCATGAGTTTGGATAGTCAATATACCTATGACGACATCTGGAGAAGCCTCTATACTCTGGCGACGAATCATAGCATAGAAATGGTTGGGTCCTCCTGAACTCTATACACCACCCCTAGCTGCACCACGCCCTGCTGGTGCTGGAAGGACTCGAGCTGGAGGGGTGCTGAAGATGTAGCAGCTGCAGAACTGGATGGCTGTGCTGTGCCCCTGCCCGCACCCTGGTGGAATGAACGGCACTCCCTCTGAATATGACCCCTCAATCAACACCCCTAACATATAGGTAAGTCCATGTAGCAGATCCCCGAGTGCATCTTCCCACACCTGGGGCATGGGGGCCTCCACTGCTGCCGGAATCTCTCTCCTGATCGGCCCTGATAGTGGGGTCCCCTGCTACCCTGATTGGTCCTGAATTAACTCCCCTGCTACTGACTGTGCCACGCTGGCGATGCACTGGCTGAAGACTGAGCATAATACTAGGATGGCCCTGATGACCCTCCCCTGAAAGCTGATCTTCCCCCATCAAATGACTCCCCAAAGTTGCCCGCAGACCGGGCCTTGCTTGTACCCTCTCGCTCTCTTTTGTTCTTCAACTTGCGGTCCTCTGTAGCTTGAGCAAATGCTACCATTTTCCCATAATTCATATATGAATTCAAGGCTGTTGTAGCGGCCTCATTGATAACCAAGGGGCTAAGGCCCTGCACAAACTGGTGCACTCTAGCCTCCATAGAAGGAAACATGTGAAATAGCATATTTTGATAGGCGCACAAACTCCATGTGATACTCCCACACACTTCTACCCCCTTGCTTAAGATTCTCAAACTCTGTAGCACGGGCTTCCCTAGTCTCGTCAGGCAAGAAATGGTCTATAAAGGCATCATCAAACTCATTCCATCTCGTTGGAGGGCTCCCCTCCTCCCGAGAGTCCTCCCACAACTCAAACCAAGAATATGCCACCCCTTTTAGGCGGTAGGCAGCCATCTCCACTCCCTCCGTCTCAGTAGCGCTAATAACCCGGAGAGTCTTATGCATCTCATCAATGAAGTACTGCGGGTCCTCCTCGGGATTAGAACCCGTGAACACCAGAGGATCCAACTAAAGAAACTTATTCACCCTGGAACCACTAGAATCCCTTTGTTGGCTAGACGAAGTGGGTGCAACATTTGATCTCTGGGCTTGAGAAGCCACTATCTGTGTTAGCATCTGAATAGATCCCCTAAGATCCCCATCAGAAATACCAGAACCAGAAGTTGGGGCTGGAGGTGGAATCGGAATATCGGTTGGAGGAACCGCTGCACCCTCAGTAGGTGCAGGAACTAGTGTGGCCTGAACAGGTGTAGTGGAATCAGGTAGTGTAGCAATCGGGGGATTATCCTCACCCCTCGGGTATTCACCTGCCTCACCAAGTAAAGGTCAACTGCCACTCCCAAGGGCGATATTGGCTCCTTAGCCAGTTCTTGCTCTCTTCTTAGGTGCCATGTACTGAAAGTTAAAGGAATGCACGAGTTAGAAGAAGAACAGTTGCACAATTAGTTTCATCGCACGATCCAGAATATCAAAGAAGTGTATTATTCCTAAATATCCAAGTAGCCTCCAACTTATAGATGTGGTCGATAACACACCGATAAGAAGGACTCTACTAGACACAGCTCTGATATATCCTAGGACACTTTAAAACCTTAGGCTCTGATACCAAGTTTGTCACGCCCCAACCTCGAAAGGTGCGACCGGCACTCAACCGAGTGAACCCGGCCGAGCAAGCATGTTAGATACTTTCTACCCAACTCACCCATGATAAGAGAAGGCATATTTTTATTAGCTAAACAGTAGAAGGACCATATGCATAGACATTACTAAACCATTTCATTTTTGCTACTTTCTGTTAAGTTTCCAAAGGCATACCTTTTGTGATTTAGTGCAACAAAAATCCAAAATACAACATAATCCGTTTGACCTTTCTAGCACTCATGTACAACCCACATAGTGTCTCTGGAGCCTCTAAAGATACAAAAGAGAGTAAAGATGGTGCCGGCAATAAGGCCCCGGCTATACCTCAAAATGTGACCACAATATAAATAAAAGGTACAATACTTGACCCCGGAATGAAATGGGGCTCACCGAGTCCGCTGAGAAGAGAATGAAGCACTATCTGTGATCAACACTATCTGCTATGTAACCACCTGCATCCATTTAAAGATGCAGCGCCCCCGACAAAAGGGACGTATCTACCGTCAAATAGCACTAGTATGTAAAGTTAAACACCTACTCAATAGAATGAATAATAATACAAGAGGAACAGTCAAGCATTCAGTAAGGGCTTCAAATAATATAGAAACAACAATGTAAAGGATCATATACATTTGCAAGTCAATTTTTGTATTATTAAGTTGGGTGGCCTTTAGTACCGATATTCCACAATTCATAATACCTTCATATTCTCACACGGAGTCCAATATCGGCCCGATTGGCTAGGCCATCTCATTTGAGACATTACCACAATTTCATTATAATTTCGAGCAGAGTACCATCATGTGTGCAGCATGGCGTCCGATCGCGGCCCGATCGGCTAGGCCATCTCATTTCAGACATTACCACAATTGCATCCACGATATCACTGTGTTCTTATACGGAGACCGATCTCGGCCCGATCGGCTAGGCCATCTCATTTTAGACATTACCTTCTTCAGTCAATCATCTCACATCGTACTTCTTAACAATTACAAAGTCATTCTTGGCACTTGGCCGTATTTCATAGTTCCAGTTCCCTTTTTCCACATTCAAATATAATCATCATTATCAATATCAATAGGGCTTCCCATTGAAGAAATTAATTCACATATGGGCATTTGGGAAAATTTTAGGCACATAGAGGCCTTTCATACAATTTAGCATAACAACCTTTATTTCGGTCTTGAAGTTTTAACATTCCTAACACATATTCCACATTTTGAACATATTCTCAAATGGCAAGATGACATGATGAAGCATTTAGAATAAACATTGAACCAACATCCTTCAATACAACCACATTAGGATACGCCAATTCAATAATGATCAAGGACTTACTCCAATTACATGAATGCCGTGGGATTCGATTCTAAGAAGAAGGAGGTTTAGCCAACATATCTAAATTGAGCTTCTCAAACTCTAAAATGACCTGGAATTGTTTGCAACTTCAATCTAGTTTTGAAATATTACAAGTTGGACCAAAATTGGGAAGATGAACATGGTTTTAGCTCATTTGAGCATATTAACAAACACTAGGCGTGCATCAATGTTTTAATGCCCTTTTGTGGAAAATTCCATCATTCCCCAACCCATTCTATATCATTTTTAGCTCACAGTCTTCCCACATACTATAAGGATACATGCATGCAAGGTAAGCACTCTCATCCCCATGAATTACTTTACTAATGGCCCATTATACTTACATTTTGAAATTAAGAGTTTGGGGTGATAGAATCTTACCTCTTAGGAAGAAGACCTAGGTGCCTCTCTTGATAATCTTCAAGCTTTTAAGTGATAATTGAATAGCAATGTGATAAAGATCACTTCTCCCTCTAGGACCCTCTCTGTCACTCTAAAAATATCAGAAAATATGTTCAAAATGGTCTATGGGGTATGTTTTAATGAAATTGGGTCGGGTTTAAAAAACTCAAAAAATAAAGCTCTGGAACGGGTTCTGCGGTCGCATATACGACTGCATAATGGTTATGCGCTTCGTAAATGACCGCGAAACTGGGTGCCAAAACTAGAAAAAAACTGACCTGGTCTGCGGTCACTATGCGGCCCACAGAACGGTTCTGCGATCGCATAGTACACCGCAGAACCTCCCTCCAAAATCCCTCAAGGCGGGATATGCGACAATAATGCGGCCCGCGAAACAGCTATGCGATCACATAATGACCGCGAAATTGGGCATCAAAAATGCCCCAGAAATCTGTCCCACTTTGCGAACAGTATGTGATCCACAGAGTGGTTCTACGGCCGCAGAATGGGCCGCAGAAATGCATACTTCTGCCCAATGTTTTACTTCAAATCCCCAACGCACTGTTCAATCCAAAAAGTCCGAATCGCGGCGAGCAAAGTTGTCGCGAAGAATTTCTACTAATATAACCTCTAAGCCTACTTTGGCATCACGGAAACCGGATTTTTAGGAAAACTTTTATGGGGCTTTACACTGCTATTGGGTTTTGATACGATACTTTTGTATACATATAAGGTTATGACGGGGCCCAGTCCCATCCTTTATATAGTTTTACACTCTATTAGAGGTATGTAGACAGTCATCTATAGTTGGATAGTATGTGTCCTTGTCGGCTCGCCCTACTGTATTCCGCATGTATATGTTTATATGGCATTTGAGTATGTCTCCTCATATATGTTATTCACATGATTCAGCAGTTTAGGGGCAGATGTTATGCATGACCTACACTTATTTCATATTTATATCTTAGACGTATGCTTAGGGGTGTTCGGTAGGTAGAACTCGGGCACTCATAAAAGTTCATCAGTTTGGGTCGTGACAGAGACAATTCGTTTGCTGATCTTTTTGGCGGTGCAAATGAAGTGGAAGATCCATCAACTAGATGTCAAGTCAGCCTTCTTGAATGGCTATCTTGAAGAAAAAGTCTATGTTGAACAACCATTAGGCTTCATGGTCAAAATCCATGAAGATAAAGTGCTGAAGTTGAACAAAGCTTTATATGGATTGAATCAAGCCCACGAGCAAGGAATAATTGTATCGACAAGTATTTTCAAGACAATGTATTTACTTATTGTCTCCATGAATATGCTCTTTACCTTAAAGTTCATACTAATGGAGATATCTTACTTGTTTGTCTTTATGTTGATGATCTTATTTTCATGAGTAATAACTCAAGTTTGTTTGATGCTTTTAAGAAAGATATGTCCCGTGAGTTCGAGATGACAGACATAGGGCTCATGTCGTACTACCTGAGCCTAGAAGTGAAGTAGATGAAGGATGGAATTTTCTTCTCTCAAGAAAACTATACAAAAGAGATATTGAAGAAGTTCAACATGCTCGATTGTAACCCCGTGAACACACCGATGGAGAGTGGGACAAAATTGTTCAATTTTGATGAAAGAGAAAAAGCGGATNACAAAATTGTTCAATTTTGATGAAAGAGAAAAAGTGGATCCCACATATTTTAAAAGTCTTGTGGGAAGTTTGAGGTACTTGACTTGTACCAGGCCAGATATACTCTTTGCAGTTGAAGTAGTAAGTCGCTTCATGGAAGCTCCTAGCTCTACCCACTTGAAGGTCGCTAGAAGAATTCTTCGTTACCTAAAAGGTACAATTGATTTTGGACTATTTTATTCTTCTTCTGGTAATTTCAACCATATGGGATTTTGTGATAGTGATTATGCGAGAGATATTGATGATAGAAAAAGTACAACTAACTTTGTATTTTTTTTGGGTGATTATGTTATTTCTTGAAGTTCAAAGAAACAGTCCATAGTTACTCTCTCGACTTGTGAAGCCGAATATGTAGTAGCAACATCATGTACCTGTCATGCTATTTGGCTAAGAAGATTATTGAATGAGCTCTATTTTCCACAAATTGAAGCTACAGAGATTTATATTGATAATAAATCTGCACAGGCACTCGCAAAGAATCCAGTGTATCATGATCGAAGCAAGCATATAGATACAAAGTATCACATCATCAGAGAATGCAAGCCAAGAAGGAAGTCGAGCTCAAATATGTGAAGTCTCACGATCAAATTGCAAATATCTTCACAAAGCCTCTCAAGTTTGAAGAATTTCAGAGACTGAGATCAAAATTTGGAATGAAGAAGAAAAGTCAAAATTAAAGGAGAGATTTGTGGGACCAACCTCATTAAATAAAAGAGAAACAAAAAAACTAAAGAAAAAATATAATTGGTGGAAAAGAAAGTAATGGTAGGTGGCAGAACAATTGGTTTTGGTATTGCAATTTGCAATATGCAAATTGCATATGCAAAAATGTTGATTGGTTGTATTTGTGGCTGGGCGGTGGAAGAATTTGTAAGATATGCAAATTGCCAAATTGGTTAAAATTGTGCGATACCAATCAATTTTGATTGGTTAAACTATCGGCTCTTCTTGCTATAAATAGAGGTCCTCATTTCTTATTTCAAACACACCAAAATAAGAGAGAAAACATAGAAATTAGAGAGAGTAATCCACAGATTGTAGTCTGTGAGATAAATAGGGAGTGTAAGTAATATTATAGTGAGGTGTTTAAAATAAAAAATAAAGAGTATTATTTCTTTCGAAATTGTAGTAGTCTCTTGACACTACTAAGTTGTAATATTATAGTGGTAATATTGCTCTGCTCGGGTATTGTATTTTACCTCGTTAAAACAGTTGGTGTCGTTGTTACTCTCTTGTGTTATTATTATTTGCCGTGGATATTATTCCTGGTAGGGATATTATTTTTCCCAACAGTCCTGAGATGGATCATCGTATCCAGTTTTTATGCAATCAAAAGTGATTCCACCGAAAACTTAAAAATCAAGAATCGTTCCTAGAGGTTGTACTTGTAAAGGTTCAAAAATCAGGAATCGTTCATGGAGTTTGTACTAGTAAAAATTAAAAATTAGGAATTGTTCTTGGAGAATGCACTAGTAAGGGTTCAGAAACCAGGAATCGTACGTAGAGTTCAAAAAAATGCAGCAAAATTTTTGTACACCAGCACAATTTATTGGAGTTCAACTTGTCAAAGTTTCGAACTTCATATTGATTGCTGGAATTGTATTCTGTATTTTAGTTGGCGGCAAAAATGTTAATTTGGTAGGAGCAATGGCTACTGTATTAATGCATTTAAAAAGCTAGTTAAACCCTAATAGCCGGCCTAAAAAATGACTAACCCATGGCTAATTTCTGTTGTTTAAGGGGTTTCTAATGTACATGTATTATATGCTAATGGTCTTGACATTTTCGTGTTATGTATCGGCCACTAATTTGATAACCGAGAACTCATGTGACATGTATATCATCGCTCAAATGGAAGACTACAAACACACTTTCTTTTTCTCGCCCTAACTCAGAAAATAAAAAGGACCAGATTTTTTTATTCTTTATTCACATGAAAGCATGAGTGAACGATCAATTATTTATTAAGTCGAAACTCGTTCCCCTGGTGAAATTTCCTTCAAATATTAACGTGTTACTAGAATAAAGCTACTATGAGATTAGTCAAAAATAAGATTTTGCTCCAATATAATAATTTGCGACGGCTGATGACCTACCTTTCTTTTCGGCAGTTCACTTTTTGGAAAATGTTATAGTTTGCCTTCAATTTTGTAGGCAAATTTTTCACATTTTCCCAAAAGTGTAGGATACGACAATTCTGTCTATTCTTTCATTGTATTTCCTTTGGATTTTAATTAGAAAGAAGATTTTGTGTAGACAATGATTACAGATTCACTTTGTAGATTAAATGAACGGGGGCAATTAATTATTAATTAATTTAATGTAGCCACATTGTTATCTAACCTTTTCCCTTTTTCTATATATGAAGACAATTTGCTCAACAACTTTCAAGGTGGGTGTGAGAACATATTCAGAGAGCTAAAAATACTTGTTTTTCAGGACCTTCTGTGGCTTTCTCTATGAGTCAAATTCACTAGTGAGCTAATCTGCAATTGACACTAAAAGTATTTATAGCTATGAAATCTGAGTTATGAATTTAAAAATTGTGGCTAATACCGAATAATAGCCACAAAAATTAGAATTTCCTGCTATTTACAAATTCGTAAAATTTGCTAGCCACGAAAATTAAATTGATAAAGCTAATTCCTTACTTTTGCTATAATTGCTAAGAATCGTAGCAATAATTGCCTAAATAGCTACAAACTTATTACTACAATAAAATTGTGTAGCTAATTCATACATTTTAGCCACGCATTAAAATTTATTGTAGCAATAGTAGCCTTTTAGCCACAATAAATTATTTGAAATAAAATATTGTATCTAAAAAAATGCATTTGCTTTTAATTATAAAACAAACTGTGGCAATAGGTAAATGATCTAGCCACGGATTTATTGTTATGACGAAATATTGTAGCTAATTGTTAGTTTTTGCTACAAACTGAAAGTTATTGTAGCAAAAGCAACCTTTTAACCATAAAAATATATTATAGCTAGATCAATATTTTTGCTTCAAGTTCTAAAAAATGACGACAATAATTGGTTTAATAGCTATAATTATTTTTCATTACATACTGACCTAGCCACAAATTTATTGCTCTGATAAAATTTTGTAGCCAATCATTAATTTTGCCACAAGTTGAAACGTGCTATAGTAATAATAACCTCAAAGGCCTATGAAATTATTCGAAACAAAAACTTATAGCTAATAATGAGTATCTTTGCTTCAAACTAGAAAGAAAATGAAAATAGTTGGCTTAAAAAATGAAAATGGTGCCATGACAAAATAATGAATATTTTTGCTCGATTATGAAAATCATGACAAGAGTTGTCTAACACTATTAGGTAACAAAATATTAATGTTAAATGTAACAGTTGTATTTTTCTTATAAGATAGAAAAATAGTAATTGTATATGACTAAGGAAGAAAATAGTAGTTGTATATGAGATTAAATAATTATTTAAAATGCAAAATTAATCTTCATTCTCAAATAATATATCATTTGTTTACCTGCTTATAGCAGCAAAATTTATCAATTGACTTTTTAGACTTATCAAACTCATATTTTATATTATTGCAATGTTGTTAATTATATATGTTTTTTATGTAAAATTTAATTTATTATTATAGTTGTGGATATTTATGTATATTTCATATACTCTATTTGATCCCATTTGGGGGTTAATTGCCACCCCCCACCCCC
>AWOL01S0009911.1:18417-78274 GCA_000715115.1 Nicotiana otophora
AAAAAATCTCCGCGACATCACCCCACCGTCTTTCTCTCTCTAATTAAATAATTACAATAAATTGAAAATTATGAGAGAGGAAAAAAAGCGAAGTAGGGTTTTGACCGAACGTCACTAAGGGATTGTTTGGTTTAGAAATAATTTATACATAAATTAATAATGCAACAATTATAATACATGGATTATTTTTTGTTAGATGTTTGGTTTGATATATTGCATAATAGTATATATTAAAAATATGTGCTTGTTACTTTTTAAACATAAGAAATTCAAATCGTTTATTATTACAAGTGTTAATTGTGTCATTTTAGTATTTTAATCAATGTATGATATATTAATATCCGAATTATTATTTTATATTTTATCTCACATAAAATAATACATAAATTCACGAATAATTTATGAGAGAAGAAAATTAGCAACCAGATATTGTATTATTAATAATATAAAATTTTATGTGGAGATTAAATCTCCTTGCTACACCAACCAACAGACCCACTATTATTACTACTATTAATAAGGGAGAAAGAGAGGTGCCTCCGGAAAAAAAAAACAAAGAGCTGCAATCCGGTTACAATTCGGGTCAGAGGGTATTTTTGTAAATATATAAAAATAAAATGATTCGATTGGCTGACAAATATAGTTACTGTAGCTGCCGTTTAAATGTTTGTGTGTGCTGGTCAATATGCCCCTTGAATTAACTCTTTGAAAACAGACCAACCAACTTAGCCCTTGATCTTGACACGCGTAAAATTTTTAACTTCTAAGTAGACCCCACTCTTTTCAGTGGTAATAAATGGACATGCTTTCCTTACAAATTCATTTTGTATTGTGGCTAACGTGGTACTATTAAGGCTTAAACCAATTAGAAACGACTTTAAGAAATAGGAATCCAAGAAAACAACTGATGCTTTTTGCAGTCTTTTGAATCAAATTCGTAGTTCAAACTTGAAAATTAAAACATGGAGGCTTTTAAACAAGTCCCAAAATTGTGTGCCAATCTTGACAACCTAAAGATTTGACTTCTCCAATTTATTATACAGGTATTTTTCTTGCTATTCAAATTAAAAAGTAACAAAATCTGGATATGTTACTGGGATAACTATGCAAATACTCATTGGACTTCAAACTAGTTATATATTATTTTAACAAGAATTCCAGTTATATATTCATTTAACAAGAAAATAATAGTATTAGTTAGATGAATGGGATAACTGGTTTGGAGTTATAATACGAAGTCAATTATAAGTAGTTTCTAAACGTAGAAGAAGAACTCTTCAAGCTGGATAATTTGTTAGATGTCATGACCTGCAACTAAATAAGAAAAAAGCAGATTCAAAAACTCACGAAAAACACAACATATCGCTGGTCCATATTACGCAAAAAGGTACAATGATAAGACACTTTACAATCATTTGAGCAACATGTGTAGCACACCCTTGCACATAAAGTTTATGTGTAAAATAAAAATCTTTTCTTAGTTTTACCATAAAACTAAAAGAAAATTTGGTGTAAATGTACACTATGGATAAACTGTTGTAATGCTTTTTTAATAAAAACAAATCTACTAGCTAAATTTTTTATGCATATATACGTGCAACAAGTATAAAAATGTTTAAGTTAAATTTTAATAGAAATGATACTATGTAAAGATTTGGGATTGTTAATAGGAATATAGTTTGTAAAGTTGTTAAAAAATAGTTACAATTAAAAAACGCAGCAAAGCAATTGAAAATAGGCCACATAAACTCCACAAAAGTTTCATTGAAGCGCGCAAATAAAATTTTAGGACAATGTCTTGTGAGAAAAAATTAAAAGAAGTACCGGATTTTCTTAAACTTTTATTGTATTTGTATGGTGGAGGAACATATTCTAAAAGTATCAGATTAAAGTGTCAGAATTGTCTGTACAAAATTTGGAAACCCAATATTTCCCTAGCCAAATTAAAATCAAATATGCATAAAATTTTGATGAATGAAAAATGGCATTGTATAAAAGGAGGTGTCACGACCCAAAATTCACTAGTCGTGATGGTACCTAACCCAACCCGCTAGGTAAAGCAATTAATAACTATCCAATTTCAATAATATTTAACAGGATAATTAATCAAAAGAAATTATTTGAATCTTATACATTTCCCAAAACCTGGTAGTACAAATCATGAGCTTCTAAGGATAAAGTTTACAAAGCGGAAATGAAATAAATACATAGTCTGTTTGAAAAGTACATAAACAGAGTTTTATAGATCTAAGGCTACCACGAACAAGAGGCAGCTACAACCGGGACGCAGGTATATCTTCAATCCAGCTCCCATCGAACGCAGCAACATCTGCACGCAAAGTGCAGAAGTATAGTATGAGTACAACCGACCCCATGTACTCAATAAGTAACAAACCTAACCTTAGGTTGAAAGTAGTGACGAGCTAACAAAAAGGTCGGGTATAACACCAATATTCCACCACAGTTCATAACAATATAGTACAATAACAAAAGAGTATCTCGAAAATAAAAGGCTCAGTTCGTTCACAGTTCCAAGAAAATAGGCATTTCTTTTCAAGTATCTCAGTGAAAACTCAAATCTTTTACCGAAAAAGCCAAAGTACGAGTAAGTTTGAAAACTGTGGTTTTTCCCAAAACTCCTTTCAATAAATAGTAAGATGTTTCATTTTCAGATAGTACGAGGAAAGTACTTCTCTATGCCTATATGTCAAGATACAGGTAAAATCATAAATGTCCCCAAAATCAGGTAGTAGAAGAAAATGCATCTCTATGCATGTATCTCAAGTACGCATGTCAAATGCAATGCATCTCAATGATGAGCTCATGTACTCACACTCTCAGAGTACTCAATCTCAATGTCTCGCATTCTCTCTCACTATGCTCAATGCTCAGCACACTCAATCACTCAGTATTGTACAATACCTGTTGCGGCGTGCAGCCCGATCCATATATGACCATAAGGCCCGTTGCAACGAACAACCCGATCCACGTATATATAGTCGATTGCGCTCACTGGGGGTGTGCAGACTCCGTAGATGCTCCTTCAGCCCAAGCGCTATATCGCTGCGGCGTGCAGCCCGATCCCATAATATATAAATACAGTCCTAAGGCTCGTTGCGGCGTACAACCCGATCCATATACATACAACCCTCAGTCTCGTTGCGGCGTGCAACCCAATCCATATACATACAACCCTCAGGCTCGTTGCAGCGTGTAACCCGATTCATATAAAATATAATCAATATAATATATTGCGGCATGCATCCCGTTCCCAAAATGTCACTTTCACTCAGGCCCTCGACCTCACTCAGTCATCAATCTATTCAGTCTCACTCACGGGCTCACAATGTCATAAAACTAGCCCGAAAATAATGATATGATATATCAATAAATAATATCTGAGACTGAGATATGGTATAGATGCATGGATATGACTGAGTATGAAATATCAATGAAATCAGTGAGATGATAGTAAGAAACGATCACTATAGGTCCAAACAGTATCGGCATAATGCCTAAACATGATATCTAGCATGATTGACAGCTTATATACTTTATCACATGGCGAAAATACGGATACCAACAAAGTAGGACCACTATACAGTGCCATAGGAATAACAGAGTCTCAATTTATATGGTGCATGCCCACACGCCTGTCACCTAGCATGTGCGTCACCTCAACACTAATCACATAGCATGTATTTCGGGGTTTCATACCCTCAGCTCTAAGATTAGAAGAGTTACTTACCTCGAACAAGCCAATTCCAACACCGAGCAAGCTAAGCAATGCTCCAAAATGCCATCTCGTGCGTTCCGACCTCTGAACGGCTCAAAACTAACCAAAACAACTCAAATACATCAAACAATGCTAAAGGAACCAATCCCGATCGAAAAGATCAAATCTTGAATCAAAAGCCCAAATCGACCAAAAGCCCAACCCGGGCCCATATCTCGGAACCTGACAAAATTTACAAAATTCAACAACCCATTCAATTACGAGTCCAACCATACTAGTTTTACTCAAATCCGACCCCAATTCGATATTCAAAACTCGAAAATTCATATTATGAAACTTTAGGCCCAAACCCCCAATTTTCTCTATAAAATTCACAATCCAATTACCAAAAACGAAGGTAAATTCATGCAATATACCCAAAACCGAGTATAGAACACTTACCCCAATTCATATGGTAAAAATTTACTCAAGAATCGCCTCAATCTGAGCTCCATAGCTCCCAAAATAAAGAAAGAACCAAAGCCCTCGATAATATAGCTTCTGCCCCAGCGATTCCGCATTTGCGGACAATTCGTCACATCTGAGACCACTGCTTCTGCGGTAAAAACTTTGCTTCTGCGAAAATAGCCTTGCCCATCAAACCCCGCACATGCAGAACAATTTTTGCTTCTGCGCACTCGCAGGTGTGACTCCTCCTCCGCATCTGCGATGACCTCCAGCCAAGCCTGCTACGCTTCTGCGGCCAATTGTCCGCATCTGCGCCCACTCTTTCGCAGATGCGGAAACACCAGAACCAGAAATCTTAGCAAAAATTCAAAATGCAATGAAATGATCCGAACCTCGTCCGAAACTCACTCGAGTCACTCGGGACCTCGTCCGAATATACCAACAAGTTCCATAACACAATACAGACCTACTTGAGGCCTCAAAACACACATAACAACATCAAAACGACGAATCACACTTCAAATCGAAATCTATGAACTTTGAACTTCAAACTTCCACAACCGATACCGAAACCTATTAAATCACGTCCGATTGACCTCAAATTTTGCATACAAGTCACATTCGATATTACAGACCTGTTCTAACTTACGAAATCGGAATCCAACCCCGATATCAAAAAGTTCACTCCCGGTCAACCTTTCCAAAATTTAACTTTCGCCATTTCGAGCCAAATTCAATCACGGACCTCCAAATCACAATCCGGACGCGCTCCTAAGTCCAAAATCACCCAACGGAGCTAACGGAACCATCAAAATTTCAATCCGAGGTCAAATGCTAAAAAGTCAAACTTGGTCAACTCTTTCAAATTTAAAGCTTCCTAGTTGAGAATCATTCTTCCAAATCAGTCCCGAATAACCTGAAAACCAAACCCATTTCACACAAGTCAAAATACATCATACAGAGCTACTCACGCCCGTAAACTACCAAGCGAAATGCAAATGCTCAAAACGGCCAGTTGGGTCGTTATAGGAGGAATTGCCGAAAAAGTATGACAATCTTAGGACCCGTTTGGCCATAGATTTTGCCAAAATAAACTTGGATTTTATTTGACAAACACATGTTTGGCTATAGATTTTGCCTACATTTTGGCCAAATCCCAAATTCCAAATACCAAAACCTGCTCAATAGTTGGTTTTGAGCCAAAATATCACTATTATATTTTTTAAAAATTACTCCAAACTTTTGTATTTTATAAAAGAGCCCACCATTTATTATTTTGTAACGTCATCTGATAGTGTATCATGTAGTTCATTATAAAAATGATAATTTTGTATCAAATTTATTTATTTTCAGGGCTATGATTTGCGATAATATAATGAATGTTATTGATAATGGTATTGTTGGGTATTTGTAATAGTTTTTAAAACGTGTGGGTATAAGTCATGTTTCATGTTTTTTCAAACCAAACTTCACCCAAAACAGATGTCCAAACACATTTTCATCTTCAAACTAAACTTCACCCAAATAAGATTTTTCAGAATAAATTTGGAAATCTTTGGCCAAACACTAGCTTAATGTATTAAATGCTCATTTACATTTCTCAGTCATTGCCTACTTGCGTTTAGATAATGATGCTTAGAATTTGCTTCAGTTAATTTGATAAATTGTTACGAATAATTAGTTAATATAAAAAATTATTTCCCTCACCACATTTTACTGAGTTGCTTTAAAAGCCTTTATTAATTATGAACTATTATAGTTAGAATTGAAAAGATAACACAGTATATAATAAAATAATATAATTCTGTTTATGTTGGGCCCGGGTAAAGTCCGGGCAACCCCACTAGTAGTATAAGAAGGCAAGCATGCTATTTTCAACAGTCTAACTCAAAAGGAAAATCATATCCACACAGTTCTAGTCCGTCTAATGACCCCTTGCAAAATCGTGCTTGGTCTCGTACTATTCTATTTCTTCTTGTTACGCGACACTAGATGTATAATGGATTAGTATGTGTTTTTACGGGAGTAAATTTTATGGGTAGTCATTCAATTTTGTATTCATTATTTAAAAATTACTTTTTTTTCTTTTATTACGTAAAAGTCATTCAATTTTATGTTCATTACCCAAAAGTCATTTTTTTTTCTTTTGTTATACAAAAATTATTTTACTACGCTCTAGTTATCACAATAATCATTTTGACCAGATTTTACAAATTATTCACCTGAAAAGTCTATTATGCCCTTGATATTATAAATCATCCCATTTATATAATATCTTCTATATTATATAATATACTTTTACCCAGGTATTTTACTTATAATTAAAATAACTTTATATTATTTTATTTATTATTTTTATAATATATTTGTACATTTAATTTTTTATTAACTTTAATTTTTAAGATACATAAGTAGCATTATTAAATTTGTCAGTAATATTACCGGGAACAAAACTCAAGTCCATGTTCTTAACCAAGCTTAATAAAATATTTTTAGCGAAAATTATAAAATCAAAGTTTACTGATTTATCGGCAAATCCATACTCATTAACCCAATAAATAAAATACCTACATTTACCACAATGACACGTCGAATTAATACTTTTAAATAAATAATATTAACACATAAAGCTTTAAAAATCTTAATATTAAACACAAATATCTTTAATTTTTTTTTAAAATTTTTTTATTGACTATAAAAAACTATCATTTGTTAAACAAATCTGTTTGTTATTATTTCAAATAAATATTAAAAAATAAATATTTTTTTATTATTTTTATATTTAAAATATGTTCATGTTTAAATATGATTAAACAAAGTGAGTGCCATGAAAAACATTAAATGTATGAATATATTATAAAAATAATAAATAAAATAATTTAAAGTTATTTTAATTATAAGTAAAATACCTAAGTAAAAATATATTATATAGTATATCATATAGAAGGTATTACATAAATGAGAAGATTCACTGTATCAAGGGCATAATAGACTTTTCAATTAAAAGTATTATAAAATCTGGCCAAGGTGACTTTTGTGATAAATAGAGCAAAGTAAAATAATTTTTGTGTATAAAATAATTTTTGTGTAACAAAAGAAAGAAAAGTGACTTTTAGGTAATGCTTTCCCTAATTGATTTTTGCATGAAACTCACAAATTCAATAATTTGATCTAGGAATTATTTGCCTTAGAAATTAATGTCGATTTTAAGTTATAATGGAAACTGATTACATGTCCCTAATTCTACTTGATCTAGGAACGCCGTGCATGAGTCACATATACAGGGAGCAAAATACAGTTGCCGGCCCATTATACTGGAACATTTCGATAATCAAACTTGAATTTCTTGAAATTATATATGTATTTCAATTCTGATCCCCTGCCCTTTTTGTGCAAAATTGTTATGTTCACGACCATTTAGGGATTAAGTACTCTAGAAAGTAGAAAGGTCTCAAGAATGATGTAAGATGTACTTTGTTTTCATACTAGACCTGCTAATCGGGCCGGGCCAGCCCAATTACAATCCGATTCGATCTGGTTCAGCTCGGATCAGTCCGGTATGCTAGGGATGGGACAGGTTGGGTGAGGGTTGGGGGGGTCGGGCTTGTTCGAACAAATTTTGATAACCGGTGCTCCGAAATCCGGTAATTAACTCGTTACCTGTTACCGGATTTTTACCGGGCTACAACCCGGTTACCGTTTAAATTTTTTTTTTCTGGACCACGGTCATATTGGGCACCAATCATATTTTGTAAAAATGGCCATTTTGGCCTACCCCCTGAAGAAAATAACTCCCCCAATAATTGATAAATTACAAATTTAATATTTTAAAAACTATAAATAGTCTCCCTTCTTCATTTTTCTCACAATTTGCTCTCTTACTACTCTAATTCTCTCTCAATTCTCTCTTGATAATATTGCTTATTGCTCTTAAATTTCAATCACTTATTATTTCAAGTTTCATCAAATATTTTACTTTAGTCACTACAAAATTATAATTATTAAATATTCAAGTGAAGTGTGGTATCAATATTCAATATCATCAAATATCAAGTATCAGTATATCAACTGAAGTTTGATATCAAATTTAGTACGGCATCTGAAATCCCGGTACACTCTTTCCATCTCTTTCTCTTCTTTGATGTATATTTTTACTTTATTATTTAGAATTATTAATTTAATTTATATAATGGATTTATTTAGAGCAGCCAAAAAGGCGTGTACTAGTAGGGGTAGTAGTAGTAAGAGTAAAACTTCTAAAAAATCAAGAGGTGGTACTCGTTCTTCTAGTAGCTTTACACATATTTCTGAAAGTTCACCTGAAAATTTAAATGTAAATTATGAGCGTCTTCAAGAAAATTATGGTATGGATGATAAATTAGATGATAATTTAGATGATATTCAATCACCTCATAATCTTGAAACACCACCAGCTACACCTGATAATGCTAGTCAAACTCAAAATATTAGGGGCGGAGGTCGTGATAATACACCTAGGCCTCCCCTCCCTATTAAGAGGAATCGAATATTAAGAAGTAAGTATTGGAATTTTTTTTGAAAGACTAGAATAAGATAAAAATTATGGAAGATGTCAAATTTGTAAGGAAGTTTATAAACATGAGACCGGAGGTAAGGCAAGGGGAACGAGTCAACTTCGTAGGCACATGGTAGATAACCACCCTATTGTATGGAGTGCCGATGAGGAAGGTGGGCAATAAAACTTTAACCTGGGTACCGACGGTTTAATGGGTAAATACGATATAGCAAAAGATCGGGAAGAATTAGCTAAAATGATTGTTTTAGGTTGTTTACCTTTTAGTTTTGCTGCTTCACCATATCTTGTTACTTATATTCAAAGAATTTATAACCCTTTGTTTAAAGGTATTCCTAGAAGTACTTGTAGAACTGATATCTTTAGGCTTTTTGGACAATATCAGACATATATCCGTTATTTGTGAAGAGTGGCCTTGAATTATTTAGAGATGAGATCACTTTAGTTAAAAGAGTTGTTGGTGTAATTCAAGAAAATAATAGAAGTGCTAGATTAAATGCATTTAAGGAAAAATGTGTACAATATGGACTAAAACCAAGACTCATGCCTAAAGAAATAGTTACTAGGTGGAATTATACTTATTTATTCTTAAGATGTTGTCATAAATATAGAATGCCTATAACTGAAGTTGTTAATTCTCATTGTACCGATCCTAACCGCTTGTTAACATCTAGAACTTGGGATGTCATTGAAGATGTTGTAAAAATTTTACAAAAAATTTATGTGACTACACTTGAGTTTTCTGGAGCTTATTATCCTACTAATGCAAATGGTTTAGTTCATATTACTGAAATTTCTCTTTTACTCCATAATATGAAGAAGAAAGAAGGATATACTTCTGTTGTTGAATCTATGCTAGATAAATTTTAAAAAATATTTTTACCCAATCTCCCCTATTTACCTAATTGGTGCTATTTTAAACCCTTCTATCAAAATAGGCACTTGTCGCCAATTAATCACTATTTTATATGTTTATATGGATATTGGACCAACTGAAACCCCTGATATTGAAACTTGTATTTCTGATCTACATAAATATTTACAAACTTTATATAATTATTATGCTAACATTATTGATGCTTCTGCTGCTGTAGATGCAAATATTCCTTCAAGATCAGTTTCAACATCTGCATCCGATGCTTTGGAGGATAATGATAGTGTTGAAGATTATTTGATTTGGTCTACACTAGGAGAGCATCAACAAACCAGTAGCAGGAACATTGATGAACTCCAATTATACTTGCAAAAGTCATCGGAGCCCCGCATAAAGGAATTTCTACCGCTGGGTTGGTGGAGGAGCAACTCAAATCAATTTTCTGTTCTTTCGGCCATGGCTCGAGACGTGCTAAATGTGCCGATTTCAACAGTCGCATCAGAGAGCGCATTAAGCCAAGCAAGGCAGCAACTAGGAGATACCTGTCATTCATTGGACATCAACGCTTTGGAAATTCTAGTGTGCTTCAGAGAATGGATAAGATCGGAACGACAAAATCAAGGGCGTGAAGAGGTAGATGAAGCGGAGGACTAAGAAATTGGAGATATAATGGTTTATATATGGTTCCGATTCAAGCAATGCCGGAAATCAAGAACCTCATGTTGACATGGATGAACTTACAAAAATGATGCAAAGCATGTGATGTACTCTTTATTTTTTATAATTGTTTTAAACTTTTAATTTGCAAGTTCAAAAATAAAAAAATCAAAATAGAACTTGCAAATTAATTTGAAGTATTATTTATTATTTAATAAAAATATAAAACGAAAGCCTTCGGAGTTTGATCCTTACATATTGCCTATTGGTCTTATTAAATAATTTTTTGTAGCCACTTATTTTCAAATTTCAATTTTAAAATTTTAAAATTCAAATTTCAAATTTAAAACTTTAAACTTTAAGGTTTAAAGTTTAATTCTAAGCCTTAATTCTAAGAAGCCGTAAAAGTTTGCAAACACTTAAGTATCAATAACATTGAATAAGAAAAATAAAATTTACTAAAAAACAAAAATGAGTCAGCCCGGTCCGGATCCGTTAAGCCCGAACTCGGACGGGCCCACCAAAACCCAAAACATTCCCACACATTACCAGCACGGAACCCCAGCCCACTAACCAGCCTGGAACAATAACCGTACGGGCTATTTTCTTTTTGTGTCCAGCCCGTCCGGTTAACACCTTTATTTCATACACACACAAGGTACCCAATATATTAAACCAAAAAAAAATAAAAAATCTTTTGCATGTCACCTTTTGGTAAATCATCATTTTGTAATGATACATATTTAATACATGTAATATTTTTCCTTTCCAATTAAAGAAAACCCCATTAGAAGATTGAACGTCAGAGGAACGGCTTTCGCAAATTAGTCTTGTACTAATATTAAAATTAGTCGAATAAAATTCTAATATAGTTCGAGGCTCACTATCATAGGCACATGTAAAGTCTTATCTTGTACCTAGTTACATATGCCAAAAGGTCATGAAAGCTGATTTAGAGGCAACTTGACGATTTTAACTTTATGGCTTCGAGTTTGAGATTATATTGCAATTCATTCTAGTAGTATTTTCGACTATGCATGCTTAGCTCTTCGGAGTTCGGATGGGGTATGTGATGCCTTGTTTAATGGCGGAACAAATACTGATAATCTCTAGTAGTAAACAGCTAGCGAATCTGCATTTAGCAAATGCCAAACGAGCCAAAAGGCAACGAAAAGTAGCTTCCCAGAATTTGAGGCCCCCAATTTCAGGACTTCGTTGAAGAGGTCAATAAACGAAACACCCTTGCTAATACAATATTGACTAAAATCCCACGATCTTACAGAAATACAGTACATATTTTTTGCAGCTGAATTGACATAATAAACAATATATATGCACGGTGCCCGCATGCATATTACAGTTTTCTGCCTTAAACCGTGCTTTGCGCTAATAACACATGCTATTAGAATTTAATAAACATTTATTAAATGCCTAAAAGAGGGTTGGTTTTGGTGCTTTCTTAGATGATGAGTTGTAATTACAAGGACGTTGCTATGTACAATTAATCAAGATTTGCTTGAAAAAGACAGGAGAAAAAACAGAATGAAATAGGGTTTTTCAATAGAATTCCCGAGTCAAGATCTGATTAACAAAAATATATGTTTAATGAGGAAAAAAGGGTTTTGGTTATATGTTCACCTTTTCGACCCTACTGAGTTTCCTAGAGCCATTTTTCTTTCTCAAATTTCTGAAGGTTCTCCCAACATTCTAATTGTAAAAATAGAGATTAAGGAACACATAAAAATTAATGTATGTTCTCATATAGGTTCTCTTTAATTTCTAATTGCTATTCAAGTTTATACCAATTGTATTTAAAGAGAATATGTAGAACTCTTTAATGAAAATTTTTAGACATCAAATACTATATGGAAAGAGCAAATTCAACATCAATCAGTTTATTTCAGAAATATAACAAACCAATATTATAATTTGGTGGCAAAATTAGCCGAAGCTGATCTCACATATAGCTAGCTTAGAAAAATAAATTAGTGATCCAATGCAAAAATTTGCAGACAAAATTGCTACAGTAGTTTGCCTTGAAAAGTGTGTCATTTTCCAAAGAAAAATAGGACTTTAATTCCTCAAAGGGTTTACGTGTATCTTTTTCTAAGAAAACCTAGAGGGAATCGCACCTATCCCATTAAAGTATTATCGCTAAGTTGCATTATCTTCTTCTTAATAAGGTATTTAACTCAACTACTCAAGTCAGTCTTCTCCAACATGCATGTACGTTAAACTAACATTTTAATGATACATTCAAAGTATATGCCAGTTGGAGTTTGGATTTTTCTTCTTATTATGGCCCTTAATCAAATAACAATAGCGGTGAACGTTTGGAAGAAAAAATAAATTAACATAGCTCAAGAAGAACAAATCCAAGTAAATATTCCATCGGAAAGTTTAATAGAGCTACGAATATCTTTACCCTCAAAATCGGATAACAATTGAATTTGTAAGTAGTTTTAAGGATACGTGATCTAACTTGATACAAAACGATAAATTAGATTGCAATTGAAATCAATAATAAAAAAGTAAATGCAAAACACACGAATTGAACAGTCTTAGCCATAGAGAATTAATCACCCTCGCTCGAGCCAGGTACTTCGATCGATATCAAGACAGAAGAAAACGAAGGCTTAAAGAGAATAGTAAGAACTTAAAGAGAATAATAATGTATTGCTTTTGAATAAGTGTTACAGTGTCCCCAATAAATTATCAGACTCCTCTTTATATAGTAAAGGAGTCCTACTTTAGGTAAAAATCTATAAAAGGTAAAAATCCATAGATTAGGTGATTTTCGATTCCTTACTGATATGCGCCGAGATTCCCGTTGTAATATCCGCCCGGTTACGGATATTTCGGTCTCCTACTGGTTATGCTAACAATGTTTCTTCGAAGCTCGATCGGGGCTAAGGTCGACTCCGGGATTACTGACTCAATGTCTTCGAAGGCAGGCGTTCTGACCCCGGGTTCTAGATCGGTGGGACTCGGGGTCGATCTTTAGTCTTTGGTTATCATGTTCAGATTCTATCCTGACATGTCGTAGGCGAGCTCGATTTCGACCGTATACAGATAGTCCCCTCGTTTTTTCGGAGAGTAGACGACGAGAAACGACATGAGCTTCCGATCCTTACTTCGATACCCCGCGACAGAAACAACAAAACAGTCGAAACGTCTTGTGAGTCAATTCTTAATGGCATTAAATGCTTGTCAGTTGCCGGTCGGACACTCCTAGATATGAACCGTCGCTGGAAAACTATAAATACTGCCTAATTTGTTCATTCAAACTTTACATTTAAGCATTCTACCCTCGCTCCTAAGAAATTTCAATACTTGCAAGCACTTATATTATGGTTACTTTGAGACCTTTTATAAGAACTCTCATTCGTCTTTTTCTCAAACCACCGAGTGTACTGTTTTAACTTCCTCATTTTTTTTATTTCCTCTCTATAAAGAAATGATGAAAACTTTCAAAATCGTTCCCCAAAAAGAAACTCTTTCTACCTCGCGACCGACTACCGAAGATACCGCTTCACGTACTGCCGTCGAGGAACCAACACCGGAACCTCCTCTAAAAGTGTTCATCTCGGGGGGGGGGGGGGGGGTGCCCGGTCAATGGTGATTTTAAAGTTGAAAAGCCCTCCTCCGTACCAGGCTGGTGTGAGGAGGTCTCGAGGTACATCTGCTCGATCATCGAGGATGTTCTCTCGGAGGTCAAAAAGGATTGTAACTGGGTTGACAAACATGTGGTGGTTCCCGAACCTGACGAAGCCATCACCACCCACGTCGAGGGATTTCTAAGTGTTTACACTTATCCCTTCACGTTGGGTCCCTTGGACCCGGTTATCGTCGATTTCTACAGAAGCTACGAGGTGACCCTCGGTCAAATTCACCCTTCTTTCTGGAGGATCATAATCCTCCTCCGCTTCTTTGTGAACAAGATCGAAGGGTGCCCTTTCACGATCGACCACCTTATGCATTTGTACATTCCCCGACTCTACCCGGATGGGCTGATCAAGTTTGCCCGTCGGGCCAGTAAAGTTGCATTCTCGAGTATCGATGAAGAGAGGGATCGGGGTTGGGTAGGCCATTTCGTCCGAGTGAAGACCTCAAACTTGATCCCTGCCGAGCACATATCATTCCTGAGAAGTGAAACATGAAGCGTAAGTATATAATTTTGCTTCCAAGGTTTTATTTATCGCCATTTTCCTTCCTTATTATCGGTGTTCTGTGATGGTGCAGTTATTGCCCGTATCTCGAATGTAGTTCCTCGACTCAAGGAGTGGGTCGAGGGCATCGTATCGCAAAGGCCTTATTCCGAGCGCTCGTGGCACGAGCTTTCAAAAGGCCGATGGGAGGCCCGTTCGCATGGTGAGATCTCTTTCATAAGTGATATTTGGTTTCCCCGTTCGCCGATGATTTCCCCACTGAGTCCCCTGCTCCGAAAATAGGTGAAGAGAAGAAGAGAAAAAGGGCTCCGAGTTCTCCGAGCTCGGAGAAAAAGAAACCAAAGAGGAGGCTGATGCGCAAGCCAAAAGAAACCTCCAGCTCACGAATACCTGATTTGGACTCCCTCTACCATCTCAGGGATGAGTCTGAAAAGGATGGAGATTTAGTGGCACAGGATCCATCGGTCCCTGAAGAATGGGCATCAACCGAAGGGGGGACGATAGAGGCCAATCCCTCCCAAATTCAAGAGGTCGATGCATCAGTGGGGGTCGAGGACCTCAAGGTGCCAGTTTTGCTCCATTCAGTATCACTGATATATAACGGGATTGCCTTTGTTCACAGACTCAATGTTCGGTGAAGCTCAAGCCGCGAAGGAGCGTTCAAATGAGGGGGTCCAAGGAGCGAACGATCCCCTCCAAAATGTTTTTGATGTCGTGGACTCTATTGCCACGGAGGATGTCACCGGATTGGGTGATTTAGAAGTACAAAGAAGAAGTCCTCCCTTGGGGACATGCGGGTCTAGCTCGAACCCGAGGTTGGTCAACGATTCCCTACCCCGAGTGTTGATCCCGGTCGGAAACGGTCGATCATTATCTCTGTTCCGGAGGACACTGGGCCCTTTCCGCGTATGTTAGGGTATCTAGTTACCTACGGTGCCTGGTGACTGAAAAAGACCAGGCAAAGATGAACGAGGTGGAATTTCCATGCTTGTTCAATGAAGCACAACATGCATTGAATCGGGTAAAGTGTTTACCAAACCTTTTCATTTTCCAGCTTTGGTTACTTAATGATCTTAATATTTTTCCTTGTATTCGCAGGCCTTGGTGCTTCACCACGATACCTTCCTCCGATATCGAGAAGAGCTGAGTCTCCTTGAGGCCGAAGCCAAAGAGCTTATTGAGAAGAAATATATGTACAAACTTCTCAGTGAGCAACGTGAGGGGGAGGTTAAGAGCCTCCGAGTTGAGTTGGAGGTGGCTCAAAAGGAGAATACCGACTTGGTTGCGCAGGTAAACATATTTGAGCATAGTGACAAAGAGTTAGACTTGGTGACTAACAATCGGAATCTACAGGTCCAACAAAACATCGATCAAATCGGTCAACTACGAGTAGAAATGGATGCTGTGAAGGCCGAGACCGACGAATAGAGGGGCAGAATGGATCATCTGGCCTCAGAAAAATAGGTTGCTCGGGTGTAACTGACTTTGACTAAGGTCCAGTTTTGAGCAACAAAGGAAAAGGTCGAGGTGCAGGCCAAAAAGGTTGAAGAACCTAAGTATCGGCTAAGTTCGGCTGCCTCTGAGAGAAAATTTATGGCCGAGGAACTTGCAACAACCAAGTCAGCGACCGTGGAGGTTAAAGCCGATGCTGACGAGATGGTGGCCCAATATAAGGCTGATGCTGAGGTGGCCCTCGAGGAGATTCATGCTCGGGGTTTTGATCTATCGGCCAAGATCGAAATCGCCAAGGGGCTCGAGGCCGAGGCCAAAATGTTAGCCTACCCAGAAGAAGAAGAAGAAGAAGAAGAAGAAGACTCCGAGGGTTCCGATGGACCTAGGGGTGGAGTATGCCAGGCTAGTTAGACGCCTTTGTAAAATGTTTTTGCATTTGTTTTGTACTTGTATACTTTTGTATTTTTTGTTGAGGTCATTTGGCCTTTGTAAAGACTGTATATAATATACAAGGCTTGTTTTTCCCTTCGATAATTTAAGAATTTTGTTTTCCTTTACTTTATTCTTTATGTTTGCAAAGATCGAAATGCCTTAGCATCAAATAGTTAGGTCATGTTCAGAAGTTCGAACATGCCTTGCCTTTTGTTTAAGGCATCGTGGGGGTTCGGTATGATCAAAAACATTTCCTCCCAAAACACTTATGATTTTGCAGTTTGTAGTTTGCCGAAGGTAGCCTTTAGAACTGGTTATGAAATTTTGAAGGTAATGTTTTTTTGTTACAGGTATCGGACGTCTCCGAGCCATTTTAATATGGTTGTAGCCTTCAATTTGGGTGTTGCTCAGTGTGTTTGTTACCCTGAGTTATTCGAGCTTGCATAAGATAATAGTCCCCGAATGGGGATGGCCATAGCCTTTAGGTTTCGGGCATTACCTAATAGGTCTTGAGCCCCCGACCTTTCGATAGACCGAGCCGTCCGAGTTTATTTTTAGATGGCAGTTCCCGACTTGGAGAGATCGTTTGAAATCGGATAAGGCAGACCTTGGGTTTTATGCCTTTAGGGGATTGAATGTAGGAAATTTTTTTAAGAAAGAAGAGAAAATTTTAAGGGACAAGATGTTTATCCGCAAGGTAGAAACTTCTTTTTATTATTATGCGCAATAGTCACAGATGTGTACAAGTTTTGTGCCAGGGATCGAGCAGTCTATGCGGGCACAATTCATTTGACCATTTGGCCCTTATAGTAAATCCTATCGATCGAGTCGAGATCATTCAATCATAAAGTTTATCTCCTTGCTAAAGTCGTTATCCGAGGGTAATGCCCCTAGTGTTCGTGGCCGATCGTAGAAAGGCTTTGAATACTGTTGTTATGATCTTCGATGCCAGTTCATAACCGGCCTTCAATTCTAAGTTAGCATGATCTATTATTGCCTCGTTAAAAACCTTGCCGGAAAACGCATTTGGGACAAACTGGTTCAAGGAAAAAAGAGTGCAACGCGGGCTTTCAGACCTAAAGATTGTGTCATTCTTTGATGATTGTCTGTTGGTGTTAGTTCGTAATGCAAATAAATAAAAGGAAATGAATGGGGTCATACCTTAGCAGTAGTATCGCTTCAAGTGAGCTATGTTCCAGTTGTTCGGTAATTGCTCACCGTTCATTTTTCCGAGTTTGTACGATCCTTTACCATGTGATCTCGATAATTTGATAAGGGCCTTCCTAGTTCGGCCCCAACTTCCCTTCGTTCGGGTTTCAGGTGTTTAGTGTAACCTTACTTAGTACCAAGTCCCTTACATTGAATTGTCGAAGGTTGGCTCTTCGATTGTAATATCTCTCGATCCGCTACTTTTTGGCGGCCAACCGGACAAGGGCTGCTTCGCGCCTTTCATCTAATAGATCTAGGCTCTTGTTCATAGCCTCATCGTTTGATTCCTTGGTTGCATATCGGAACTTGAGACTTGGTTCTTCGACTTCGACCGGTATTAGAGCTTCGGCGCCGTAAACCAGTGAGAACGGGGTAGCCTCGGTACTGGACTTCGAGGTTGTTCGGTATGCCCATAAGACTTCAGGTAGGATTTTCTTCCATTTTCCCTTGGCGTCAGCTAACCTCTTTTTGAGGTTTTGGAGTATGATTTTGTTAGTCAATTCCGCTTGTCCGTTCCCACTAGGGTGGTAGATGTTGATAGGATCCTTTTAATCTTATGAGCTTCGAGAAACTTACTTACTTTGCTATGATGAATTGTTTCTCGTTGTCGCACACGATCTCGGCCGACATTCTGAAGCGTCATATGATATAGTCCCAAATGAAATCGATGACTTCTTTCTCCCTGGCCTTTTCGTATGCCTGGGCTTCCACCCACTTAGAAATTTTGTCAGCCATAAACAATATAAATTGAGCCTTACCAGGTGCCCATTGAAGGGGGGCAACAATATCCATCCCCCACTTCATGAACGACCATGGCGACAAAACCGAATGCACCAGTTCCCCGGGTTGATGAATCATTGGAGCGTGTCTTTGAAATTCATCACATTTTTGTATAAACTCCTTCGCGTCCTTTTCCATATCAATCCAGTAATAGCCGGATCTGATTACTTTTCGAACCAATGATTCGGCGCCTGAATGATTTCCACAGGTGCCTTCGTGGATTTCCCTCAAAACATACTCAGTGTCCCCTAGTCCTAGACATATCGCGAGTGGGCCATTGCATTTTACCACAATGAGGGAGTCACACTTAGCTTCAATTATCTCTGCCCCCACACTTTTGTCTAGTTCGAGACCTGCAATCATGGCCTCATATTCGGCCTCATTGTTAGTCAATTTAACAGTCCTAATAGATTGTCTAACTATATTGCATGTTGGTGGCTTCAATACGATGCCAAGTACGGACTATTTTGCGTTCGAGGCACCGTCCGTAAAGAGGGTCCAGATCCCCGAGGAGGTTCCTTAATTGATTAACAACTCTCTTTCGACCTCAGGTATTAGGGCTAGCGTAAAGTCGCCCACAAAGTCTGCTAAAATTTGAGACTTAATGGCAGTCTAGGGTCGGTATTCAATATCATGCCCACTGATTTCCACGGCCTACTTGGCCAACCGGCCTGAGATCTCGGGCTTATGCATAACTTTCCTTAACGGGTAAGTGGTCACGACATATATGGGGTGACACTGGAAGTATGGTTTTAGCTTTCTAGAGGCGCTTTGCAAAGCGAGCACCAGTTTTTATAGGTGAGGAAACCTAGTTTCGGCCTCACCTAGGGTCCTGCTAACATAGTAAATTGGAAATTGTGTACCTTGTTCTTCTTGGATCAGGACTCCACTTACCACTATTTACGATACTGCCAAGTGCAAGTATAGTTGTTCTTCTGTCTTCGGCTTGTGAAGAAACAGTGGGCTCGATAGATACCGCTTGAGCTCCTCCAAAGCCCGTTGGCATTCCAGGCTCCATGAGAAATTATTTTTCTTCTTCAATAGTATGAAGAACCGGTGGCTCTTGTTGGACAACCTCGAGATGAATCGCCCCAGGGCAGCTATGCGCCCAGTTAATCTTTGCACGACCTTCACATTTTCTACAGCCGTGATATCTTTGATGGCTTTGATTTTGTCGGGGTTGATTTCGATACCTCAGTTGGATACCATGAACCCGAGGAATTACCTAACCCAAATCCAAACGCACATTTCTCTGGGTTCAACTTCATATTATATTGCTTCAATATACAGAAGGTTTTTTGCAAATGTTTTAAATGGTCCTCTGCTCGTAGGGACTTAACCAACATATCGTCAATGTAAACTTCCATTGATTTTCCTAATTGTTCCTCGAACATCTGGTTTACTAGGAGTTGGTAAGTGGCACTGGCATTTTCTAATCCGAACGGTATCACGTTATAGCAGTATGTGCCGTATTTAGTGATAGAGGAGGTTTTTCCTGATCAGTCGGGTCCATCTGTATTTGGTTGTAGCCGGAGTAGGCATCGAGAAAACTGAGGATCTCGTGGTCGTCTGTGGAATCGATCATACTATCGATGTTGGGTAAAGGGAAAGAGTCTTTGGGACATGCCTTATTCAAATACTTATAGTCTACACACATTCTTAATGTATTCCCTTTTTAGGGACTACCACTACGTTCGCTAACCAATCCGGGTATTTAACCTCCCGAATGAATCTTATTTTAAGGACTTTAGATACATCATCTTTGATGAAAGCATGTTTGACCTCGGACTTGGTTCTCCTCTTCTGCTTGACCGGATGGAACTTCGGATCCAGGCTTAGCTTGTGAGTGATTATCTCTGGTGGCATCCCTGTCATGTCAAGGTGTAACCAAGCGAAAAAATCTTCATTAGTTATAAGAAATTGAATGAGGTTTTTCCTGAGCTCGGGGCTTAGCCTCGTACCCAGGTATACCTTTCGATCAGGCAAATATTCACTCAACATGACTTGTTCTAGCTCCTCGATCGTCGATTTAGTGGCTTCAGAGTCAATGGGGGCTATAAATGATCTGGGGACCCCTCAATCATCATCATCGTCAACCCCTCGTTCCTCCGATTCTGTCGTGGCTGGTATCAATGATTGCTATTTGGCCCCGTTTTTGACCATCTGGTTCGGATATAACTCAGTTGAGATTGCGGATGCCCGTATCACTTCATCGACCGCAAACATTTTCTTGTGCTTATTATATGCTTAAACTTAGTGGGTAGTCCCGCCTGACCTGGGGTCACACTCGAAGCCCAAACATGCGATGGGTTGGAGCCGGGACATTACGCAATTTGAGTTTCAACCACCACTTTTTGTGACGTCCATCGCGGTGGACTCGCATTTAGTCCAACCGCATGCTAGGGACACACGGGAGGCCAGTATCCATCCCACGATACCACCACGACCATGAGTCTGGGCGCGGTGTGCGGGGGCGGTTGGTTGTTCCCCTAAGATTGTTTTCGCTCCGCCAGGTGTTAGGAATTTCAGTACCTGGTGCAGTGTCGAGGGTACTCCTCTCATGTTGTGAATCCACGTCCTCCCGAACAAAGCGTTGTACCTCATGTCTCCTTTGATCACATAAAACTTAGCTTTCTGGATAGTTCTGGCGGCGTTCACCAGTAATGTTATCTCACCCTTAGTAGTTTCACATGTCATGTTGAATCTGTTTAGAACTTGGACTGTAGGCCTGATTTGGTCTTGTAGACCGAGCTCATCCATGACCCTTGATTGGATTATGTTGGGTGAGCTACCTGGATCAATTAACACATGCTTAACTCGAAGTTTATATACGAGTACAGATATTACCAGTGCATCATTGTGGGGATGTATGATGCCTTCCGTGTCCTCGTCACTGAGAGACAGGGTCCCTTCCGACATGTAATCTCGAGTCCGTTTTTCCCTCGTGATGGATACTTTGGTGCGCTTCATCATAGGCCCCTGAGAGACATCGACCCCATCGATGATCATGTTTATGACGTGTTGAGGTTCTTCTTGTTAGGTCTGTTTGTTAGAAATCCTATTCCTAAAATGATTCTTTGCTCGGTCGCTCTGGAATTCTCGAATATGCCCGTTGTTGAATAGTCAGGCTACTTCCTCTCTCAACTGTCGGCAATCCTCCGTTCTGTGACCGTGAGTGCTGTGATATTTACACATCTGGTTAGGATCCTTTTGGGTTGGAACGGATTGTAGAGTCCGAGGCCATTTGGGATCTTTGATGCGTCTGATGGTTGATATAATGGCGGATGCATTGACGTTAGTATTCCGATAACCTCGACGCTTCTTTAGGCCCGATGATCCTGTCGAAGCCATTCTTGCTCATGAGTCCCCGGTTGCTCTGACCTCGACCGCTTCTCATTTCATTTCCTATAGAGTTCTGCCCAGACCCACTGCTTCTTCGGTCTCCATTATACGGCTGATACCAATTCCTGTTTGGTCTCGGTTCACGAACGATGTCTCTCTTGACTTTGTTGATGGTTCTGTCGGGATAATAGACCCCGAAGGGGCCCCGAGTTGATCATCTTCCGTATCATAACCCCTTTTGAAAGGGTCTCTCCGAACTTCTTCAACAGGACAGACTCAATATCATCATCCACCACGTCGTTCCCTTTGATGGCACATGTGTAAGAGGTTACATGCTCATTTGGGTCGGTCGTTCCATTATACTTGGCAATCTCGAGCATGCAGAATTTCTTAAGGATCAACTTTTGAAGCCGCGCTCGGAGGAAAAGGTTTTTGCACAAACTTCTTGGAATCCAGGCCTTTCAGTATTGGCATTGCTCCTCGGATTTGGTCTACCCTGGAATTGTAGGTTTCCACCTTTTTGTTATTAACTTCGATTTTCTTCTCCCTTGATTCTATCCGTTTCGTCAGCTCTTCGAGCATCTTTATGATCTCGGGCTTAGCCCCCGATTCATGTTCATTTGACCTTTCTACGACTGGTTCATCCATGCGGGTAACTTCCCAGGGTGGATCGGGTTCAACCCTGCTCGGTGCACGGCTTTGGTTCCGTAACTGACCTATCGCCGCCTGTTGAGCCTGCAACATTTAGAAGATCACCCATAAACTAATCCCGTCTCCTCCAATGTTTTGTGTGTTTTGAGTTGCCAATCGGGCTCCACCACGGATGCTATTCTCGGGGTCGGTAGGCAAGTTTGCATCGATAGCCATATGTGAATTGGCGTCAATTGGGTTCGCGACCGGATTTCCGATAGGATCAACGGGCGCTACCTCGTCACCGAGTGCTATGTTGTTATTTGCGTCGATAGCCACACGGGAATTATGCTAACAATATTTCTTTGAGCTCGATCGGGGCTAAGGTCGACTTTGGGGTTACAGACTCAATGTCTTCGAAGGTAGGAGTTCTGACCCTGGGTTCTAGATCGGTGGGACTCAGGGTCGATCTTCAGTCTTTAGTTATCATGTTCTGATCCTATCCTGCCACGTCGTAGGCGATCTCGATTTCGACCGTATACAGAAGAGAAGAAGCATTGAAACCCTAAAGAATTTGTAGAGAAGAGAATTTCGTTGAAGTACTAAGAAAAATTATACACTTCAAATTAAACCCCAAAAATGTTTTAGTGAGAAAAGGGTACTAGTACAGTAAATTAATTAAGAAGAACAATATATTTTTCAGGATAAAATTATGTCGTTAAGAGATAGTAGAGACCAATTTGATAATTTGGTGGGACAATTAGGTAGAAATTGATACTTTCATTGTTTCGTTTATATCACAGTCTTTCCTTTTTATTATTAGTCTATTATAAAAAGAATAAAACTTTTCCCTGTTAACTTTTTAACTTTTTAACTTTAAACTTCTTATTTTATCCTTTATAATATTATTTTATAGCCATAGCCCATAAAAGAAGACCATAAGTTTTACATGTACTTTTGAAATGTGAGTTTCTCTTTTTTTTTTTAAACTTGGTATCCCGTTAAATATCACCTTATAAAATGAGATGCACGTGTATCACAAACTATATATGATTAACATTAGTAATTCAGTCCAAGAGTTGAGGGGTATGGATTACTGAATAATTATATTGGAACACGACAACCAAAAAGGAAAAAAAAAAGAAGAAGAAAAGAACATACACTCACAAAAAGACTTTCTTCAAGGGTTTATATGTATTTTTGCTAAGAAATCTGAACGGAATTAGTCCGATTCCACTAATTAATAAACTAAGTCAAGTTGCACTGTTCTTTAATCATTTCTTAATCAGGAACTGTACAACTTTAATCAGTAATCGAATCTGTTAAACAAGCATTTTAATAATGCGCTTAACTGTACGTAAGTTTATGGTTATGGCCTGGTTCCTTCTTATTAAGGCAGTTAGTTAATCATCAATAGCTATGAAAGTGTGAAAGACTATAAATTAACAAAGCTCAAGATGAAAAGAGCCAAGACTATATTCCATTGGAAAGTGTAATCGAGGAATCGCAGAGGAATTAAAGCCATATAGAATGTCTTGTATAGATGAGAATTTCATTGAAGTAATCAGATAAACTATTTACTCCAAAAGTGCTTAAGGATGTTTAACGAGAAAAAAGATAATTACCGCTGCCCCTTAAACATTCACAAATTTTAATTCTGGTTCTTGTGATTAACGGAAACTAAGCTCTCATTCACGACCTATGTAACAAGCTACCCCAAATGGGAAGTGTAGAAGAATTAGTTCATAAGTTGTACTCATCAATCAATGTCGCTTTCCAGATTGGGTAACAATATAAAACTATAGTTGGAAATAGGAATAATGTGTCACTGCCCAAAATCTTACGTGTCGTGATCACACCTATCACAATACTAGACAAATCCACAATTCACAAATAACCACGCATCTTTTAGTTAAAACATGCTGAAATAAGCTTAAATAGTAAAAATCTCATTATTAACTGATAAGAAAATACCGCGACTCAATACAAAATCTCCAAAATTTGGGTGTCATTGAGTACATGAGCATTTATATGACAATAGAGTCTAACTGCTAAAACAATTGTCTAGAAAGATAAAACAGTACAAATAAACTAAAAAGAAGGATAGTCGAGATCTGCGGACGCCAAGGCAGCTACCTCAATAGTCTCCAACAGATAAAGCTCCAAAACCAACAACCGTCATACCCGGAAGTATTTGGATATGCACACGAAGTGCAGAGTGTAGTATGAGTAGAACCGATCAAATGTACTCAATAAGTAACAAGACTAACCTTGGGCTGAAAGCAGTGACGAGCTCAACAGGTATAGTCCAAATACAGATTTTTAACAGTACACAAATGTAGACATGCTTTCAAGTTTAACAGTTTAAGTACAACACGGATAAAATATGCCAAGTGTGACTGGTATGATGAATGATACATCTGTAACGACCCGGCCAGTCGTTTTGAGTGTATTAGCTCTTATCCCCTATTTACTGTTTCCCCCGTATCTTTTTCTGCTTATGTGACTTGCCGGGAGGTTTTATTTTGGTTTTGGAGTGTTTGGGACACTTAGTCCCTAAAACGAAAGCTTAAGTCTTTGAATTTTGACTGTAGTCAGAACTGTGCGAAGACGACTCTAGAATGGAGTTTCATCGGTTCCGTTACCTCCGTTGGGTAATTTTGGACTTAGGAGCGTGTCCAGAATGTGTTTTAGAGGTGTGTAACTCATTTAGGCTTGAAATGGCGAAAGTTGAATTTTTGAAGTTTTGGACCGGTAGTGAAAATTTTGATATCGGGGTCGGAATCTAATTACGGAAGTTGGAGTAGGTCCGTAATGTCGAATATGACTTGTGTGCAAAATTTGAGGTTAATCAGACGTGAGTTGATAGGTTTCGGCATCGGTTGTAGAAGTTTAAAGTTTCAAGTTCATTAATTTTGAATCAGAGGGTGATTCATGTTTTTACCGTTGTTTGATGTGATTTGAGGACTCGACTAAATTTGTATGGTGTTTTAGGACTTGTTGGTATATTTGGTTGAAGTCTCAGGGGCCTCAGGTGTATTTCAGATGCTTAACGGATTGAATTTGGACTTAGGCTAGTTGCTGAAGATTTTCTGGTTTCTGGTATTTTCGCACCTGCGGAGGGGAGACCGCATGTGCTGGATCGCATGTGCGAAGGAGGAGCCACAGATGCGTCCAAGAATGAGCTGGGAAGGAACCGCATGTGCGAAGATTTTCCCGCACATGCGAGAGTCGCAGATGCGGGCAGCTGGGCGCAGGTGCGAGGGGAAGCCGCAGGTGCGATGCATTTCCGCACCTGCGATAGCCGCAGATGCAGTCGTATAGCCGCGGAAGCGGAGCCTGGGATTCTAAGTGGAATCCGCACCAGCGATGGTATTTCCACAGGTGCGGCATCGCATATGCGACAGAGAGTCCGTAGGTGCGAGACTTCTGGACAAAACACTTAAATGCAAAGGTTTGCGATTTTTGCTCATTTTTAACATTTTGAGCTCGGGCTTGGCGATTTCTTGAGAGCATTTTTGAGGGGTTTCTTGTGGTAAGTCCCTTGTGCCTATTTTTCATCAATAACCTTGCTTCCCCATTTATTTTTCCAACTAGGTAGTGTGTATTTAAGGTGAAAATTGGGAGTTAGAGGCTAGGGATTTGAAGAGTTTGATTTGGGATTTTGAGTAGTCATTTTAGATCGGATTTTGATAAATTAGGTATGGTTGGACTCGTGGGTGAATGTGCTTTAGGATTTTGTGATTTTTGCCCTATTCCGAGACGTGGTCCCGGGTCGACTTTTTAGGGCGAATTTCGAATTTTTTTTTAAAGTATTGAATTCATTAATTTGATGAGCCTATTATAGTTGTATGTATGATATGCAATTGTTTTTGGCTAGATTTGGGCCATTCAGAGTCGGATATTCCTGGAAAAGGCATTGTTACCGATTGATTGGGCTTGGTTCGAGGTAAGTGGCTTGCCTAACCTTGTGTAGGAAATCCTCTTAGGATTTGTACTGTTTTTGATATATGAGTGTCGTGTAAGTGAGGTGACCAGTACGTATACAGGATAATTGTGTAAAAAAAACCCGAATTTTCTACTAAGTAATAACCTGATTTCTTTCTTATTTTAGTTTCATCAACATGAGTAGTATCCTGCTAGATTAGAATAGCATGCCTACTTGCTCTAACTGTTTACTTGAACTACGTGCAGCTTGTTTAGTGAATTTACTTGTCTTTCCTTAACTGGTACTTTGGTTGAACTGTAGAATTTCGTGCCATAACTATTGAATTCTATTGTTTAGCTGCATATTTACTTTGGGACTACGGAACGGTATTCTGGGAGATCCCTCTGTAGTGCATATTTACTTTGGGACTACGGAACGGTATTTCGGGAGACCCCCTTGTACTGTATATTTACTTTGGGACTACGGAACGATATTTCGGGAGATCCCCCTGTACTGCATATTTACTTTGGGACTACAGAACGGTATTCCGGGAGATCCCCCTGTCTTGCATATTTGCTTTGGGACTACGGAACGGTATTCCGGGAGATCCCCCTGTATATTTACGTTTGGGACTATGAGACGGTATCTCGGGAGATCCCCTGTTGTTATCTCTGTGTACTGAGTTGTTGTCTTCTATGATTTCATTCCTGTTAAATTTCAGTCTTTATTTTACTGCGGTATTTCATTCTACCTCGTTTTATTATATATATACCAGTAGGGCCCTGACCTGACCTCGTCACTACCCGACCGAGGTTAGGCTTGGCACTTACTGGGTACCGATTGTGGTGTACTCATGCTACTCTCTACACATGTTTTTCGTGTGCAGATCCAGGTACTCCTTGTCAGCCGCACTATCAGTGAACCGGGACAGCTTTGGAGACTTCAAATTATATCTGCCGCGTTCGCAGACCTCAGAGTCCCCTTCTACTCTTTCCTCTGTCCATTATCTTCTGTATTTTTCTTTTGTTAGACTCTGATGTATAGAAACACTAGATTTTTCTTCTGTAGTTTGTGATTCACGATATTTCGGGTTTTGGGATTTCTGTATATTTTTGAAAAACTAGTTGTTAAATTTATGTTTTCATTTTATTATTCCGCAATGTTAGGCTTATCTAGTAGTAGAGACTAGGTGTCGTCACAACGTCATATAGAGGTGAAATTTGGGCCGTGACAACATCACTATATCTACATGTCAATTATGCATGCCAACTATAATGCAACATAGTGATAAAGTCATATGCATACTCTCGAAGTATTTAATCTCACTCAGCACACTCAATCACTCAGTCCTCCCTGTCACTCAATCCTCCTAATCACTCAGCACTCGTGCTCGACACTCTCACTCGGCACTCGTGCTCGACACTCTCACTCGGCACTCGCACTCAGTAGGTACTTGCACTCACTGTTGGTATGTCAGACTCTGGAGAGGCGAATCGTATCCAAGCACTAATATAAGTCAATCATGGAATGAATTAATAAAGCCTGCTGTGGCGTATATCCCGATCCCATAAAATATCACTCATAATCAGGCCCTCGGCCTCATTCAGTCATCAATCTCTCGGCTCACAAATCTCATGACAATCAGCCCAAACAATGATAATATGATTTATCAATAGATGGCAACAGAGACTGAGATATGATATGCAAATAATAAATGTGGCTGAGTATATAATTGCAAATTAAGCAAGTAATTCAACAGTAAAATGACCTTTGTGGGTCCCAACAGTACCAACATATAGCCTAAACATGATTTTTAACATGAATCATAGCTCAATTTCTCTAACACATGGAGAATATATGAATAATAACAAGATTAGATGACTACATAGTTCCACAGAATCGACCGAGTCACAATTTCTACGGTGCACGCACACACGCCCGTCACCTATCATGTGCGTCACCTCAACACAAACCATATAACATATAATTCGGGGATTCATATCCTCAGAACCAAGTTTAGAAGTGTTACTTACCTCAAACCAGCAAATCTCTACTCCAACAAGCCCTCGCCTCACAAAGCGGCCTCCGAACGACTCGAATCTAGCCATAAACAACTCGATACAATCGACACAAGCTAAAAGAATCAATTCCATATGATAAAGGTAAGTTCTTCAACAAAAGTCAACTAAAAGAATCAACCCCAGGCCCACGTCTCGGAATCCAATAAAATTAACAAAATTCGAACATCCACAACCCAACTATACCAAAATAATCCAATTCCGATATCAAATCGTCACTCAAATCTCCAAATCTTACTCTCAAATCCCTAGTCCAAAATTCCCCAAATTCTACCTTAAAAACACATAAACTAGGTGGAAAATTCAATGGGTATTCAATATTAATATATAAAAAACAATCAAAAGTGGCTTACCTATTGAAATCTCACGAAACCCCTCTCAAATATTGTCTCAAACCGACCTCCCAAAGTCCAAAAATGAAGAAATAACTCTAACCCTCTATTTTGTATTCCGCCCAGGCATTTTCACACCTGCGGACACCCCAGCCACATCCGCGGCTCCACTTTTGTGAAAAGATGTCCACTCTTATAGAAGTCACTTAGGACCTCGATCAGTCGCACCTGCATCCCAAAGTACGCACCTGCGAGGCCGCTTCTGCGGTCCGCTCCTCGCTTCTGCGCTTCCGCGCCTACATGAACCCATCTGCTTTTGCAAAGCCAACCACGCCTATCCAACTCCACATCTGCGGAGCCTCGTGGGTACAGTTCCCTAGGTATTTAATACGCGTCAATCGACAGTCGACCACTACCAGTTTTGAACCGTCGTTGTGAAAACGATAAATAGCCCCTTTCTTCATCACTCCAAACTTTTATTTACGAAACTTTTCCATTCTTATATTCATAGTTTTTTGCCTTCTCCAAAGCTCCCTATTTCTAGGTTTTCAAATTTCGTTGCTTGTTTTTCTTAAAACAACAAATACTTCAATCTCCATTCTCCTTCGTTCACAAAAACAAAATGGCAAAAACATCTAAAACTGTTTTGTAGAAAGAGGCTTCTTCCTCATATCGGCCGGCCGGCGAGAAACCAGTGGTGGAGCCACGCCTTGAGGAACTTATTCCCGGGGGATGTGTTATTGATTCCGATTTTAAAGTCGAGAAAACCTCATCGGTTGCTGGTCGATGCGAGTCGGTGTCGAGATATATATACTCGATACCCAAAAGCCTTCTTGATCTGGTGAAGAAAGATTGTAATTAGGAAAATAAAGAAGTTGTGATACCGACACCGGAGGAATCGATCACTACCCACGTGGAAGGGTACCCGAGTGTTTACACTTATCCTTTCATGCTGGGTCCCCTCGATCCGGTCATCGTCGATTTTTGCAAGAAATACTAGGTGACCCTTGGCCAAATTCACCCTTCTTTCTAGAGGATCGTGATACTGCTCCATTTCTTTGTGAGCAAAATCGACTGGCTACCCTTCACCCTCCACCACCTCGTAAGATTATATAGCCCTAGACTCTATCAAGGTGGTATGATAAATCTTCAACGCCGGGACACCAAGGCATTCACGTTGAGTATAGATTAAGACAAAGATCGGGGCCGGATAGGCCGGTTTGTTCGGTGAACACTTCAGACCTAATCCCGGCTGAGAGTATGCCATTTCCTCAGAAATGGAATATGAAACGTAAGTATGATCCTGTTTTTAGTTTTTGTATTTTTACATTTTCATCTTTTCTTATCAGTGTTTTCTTATGCAACTGTTTCTTGGATGCCGAGTGCGGTTCCCCACCTCGAGAACTGGGTCAGGATCCTGGTTTCGATGTCAACATACACGGAGCACGCGTGGTACGATTTGTTAAAGGGCCGGTATGAGGCTCGTACTCATGGTAAGCCTTCTTCTTGCTTGCCGTTCAAGCATCTTTTCAAACATGAATTTACTTACTTTCTCCTTTTGTAGGTCTCGGAAAGGATGCGGCTATGAGACCCTTGTCTGGTGACGAAGAAGCCTTGCCGCCTATCTCGAAACTATCGAAGGTGATTAAAAGAAAATGGGCCTTGGACTCCGAGGGTCAAAAACCCAAGAAAAGAACGACCCGTAAACCCAAGGGGAATGTAATCCAACTGACTATAGAGTCGGTCCAAAGACTAAGGGATGAAGAAGAAGAAGAAGAAGAAGAAGAAGAAGAAGAAGAAGAAGAAGAAGAAGAAGAAGAAGAAGAAGAAGAAGAAGAAGAAGAAGAAGGTGATTCTGAGCTGGTGGCCCATGCTCGAGCTAGCACCGATACTCAGAAGATTTCGGAACCAGTGGAAGTCGATACTTCTTTGTCTAGGTTCGATGAGGTTGAAGGGGAGACTCCGGCCTATGTTCCTGAACTGAGGGGAATCGAAGATACTTTACCTCGGGGTGAAAAGACCATTGAAGAGGCGGTGGACGCTGATGCAGAAACTGGGCTTGAGGTTCGTCGAGAGGGAGGCGGTGCCCCAAACAACCTACTTGGGGTAATAGATATCGGGGATTCCCCCTCGTTTCCTTCATTTTCCCAGTCGATGATAAGTGACGCTCAAGCTATGGAGATTTGTTACGGGGAGGGGGCCCACGAGTAGGAAGATCCTTTCCAAGGTTATTTTGCCAGGGTATAGGATGTCGTTGGTCTGAGTGACTTGGAGGCCCCGAAGAAGAGCTCGGGTGAGGCGGGAGTTTCTTGTCTTTTCAACGAAGCTCAACAGGCCCTGAATCAGGTAAGTTCATTTTATCTTTTTTAATTTTTATACTTGTATTTTTCTTTCCTTGTATAATTCATTCTTTCTATTTTTGTAGGCCTCCGTGCTTCATCACGAGGTGTTTCTCCGATCCCGAGGGGAGCTGAGCCAGCAGAAGACGAAATTCGAGGGCTTTACTGAGAAGATGCCTTCAAGCTTCTGAGTGAGCAGAGAGAAGGAGAAGCAAAAGGACTTCGAGTTGAGCTAGAAACAGCTCGGAGAGAACAAACCGATTTGTCCGAGCAGGTAAAGAGAATATTTGAAGTTAATGACACTGACTCAGGCGTGATGGCTAACAGTTCATTCCCACAGGTCTAGCTGTCATGACCCAAACTCCCTTCGTATAACATCGTGACGGCACCTAGTCTCTACGACTAGGTAAGCCTAATAAATTGCGGAAATATAACAAAAACAAAAGTAAAACTTGGAAACTAACAACAGTGGATAACTAAATAACTAGTAACAATACCGCTCGACATTTACAATAACCAATACTCTATAATACACAGTCTTCCCAAAACCCGGAATATGGTAAGTCACAAGCTACCAAAGGAAACTATTATCTCTATACACTAGAGTCTAAAAAAGAAGTACGGAAGGTAAATGTCATAGGAGAGAATAGAGGGGGACTCCGAGGTCTGCAGACGCAGCAGATGTACCTTGAAGTTTCCGTACAACAGCAAGCACTCTCAGCTAATAGAGGGGATAATAAGTAGTACCTGGATCTGCACACAAAAACATGTGCAGAAAAGTAGCATGAGTACACTGCAACGGTACCCAGTAAGTGCCTCGCCTAGCCTCGGCCGAGTAGTGACGAGGTCAGGTCAGGCCCACTGGTATATAATAAATAAAGTAGGATAATGTACAATATAATAAAAGACTAGAATTTAAACAAAGAGAACATAGCAAAGTAGCAACGCAGAACACACAATGGTAAACAGTAGGGGATATCCAGAGATACCGTCTCGTAGTCCCAAAATAAATATACAGGGAGAACTCCCAAGGAACCGCCTCGTAGTATCAAAAGTAAATGTGCAGGGAGAACTCCCGAGGAACCGCCTCGTAGTCTCAAAAGCAAATATATAGGGAGAACTCCCGAGGAACCGCCTCGTAGTCTCAAAAGTAAATATATACAAGGAGAACTACCGAGGAACTGCCGCATAGTCTCAAACGTATATGTGTAGGGAGAACTCCCGAGGAACCGCCTCGTAGTCTCAAAAATAAATATACAGGGAGAACTCCCGAGGAACCGCCTCGTAGTCTCAAAACTAAANCTCGTAGTCTCAAAAGTAAATATGCAGGGAGAAATCCTGAGAAACCGCCTCGTAGTCTCAAAAGTAAATGTATAGGGAGAACTCCCGAGGAACCGCCTCGTAGTCTCAAAAGTAAATATTCAGGGAGAACTCCCGAGGAACCGCCTCGTAGTCTCAAAAGGAAACACACAGCTCAACTGATAAATACCATAGTTAACAACAACAATTTTACAGTTAAGGCTGATAAAGAACAAGGAAAAATAAGAAATCAACTAGGGATGCTTCACAGAGTTCAAATAAGCAGTTAAAGCACTTAGACATGCGATATTAGACTAAACAGGATAACTACGCATATTGGGATAACCCAATTAAGAATAAAAAACAGAGTAATATTTATTTAAACGGTATAACTGTGTGATAAGAAAGATACGTTACACTGGTACTCGGTAAGGCACAGGGTGCCCTTCGCGGCCCTCCGATTTGGGTTGTGATAATAAGACCTTCTAAATCCATAACACAGGAACATAGCATATCCTCCAAAATCAGAATGGTGAGCTCGGACTGCCCGTCTGTCTGGAGCTTGAAATGTTCTACTCAACTCAACTTGTGTGCCTAACTCGCATTGCACAACTCTCCAAAAATACAATGTGAAGAGCATGCCTCGATTGGAGATAATGTACACCGTCACACCATGGAGACGAACAATCTCACGGATATAGTTCTGAGCCAGCTACTCTGACGAATATATAGTCACAACCGGAATGAAGTGTGCAGACTTGGTTAATCTATCAACAATAACCCACACTGTGTCAAATTTCTTCAAAGTCTGTGGGAGACAAACAACGAAATCCATGGTAATACGATCCCACTTCCACTCTAGAATCTCAAGTCTCTGAAGCAAATCACCCGACCTCTGATGCTCGTACTTCACCTGATAACAGCTCAAACACCGAGCCACATACTCTACTATATCTTTCTTAATTCTTCTCCACCAATAGTGTTGACTCAAATCCTGATACATCTTGGCAACACCCGGATGAATGGAATACCACGAAGTGTGAGCCTCCTCAAGGATAGACTCATGAAATCCATCCACATTGGGCACACACATCTCGTTGTCTTTCTGTTTTACTTTGAAAAGGTCTGAATTTCTAGTTTCGACCTTTATCGCTCTGGCATGTGCTTTGATGTAGGAATCAGCGAGCATAGCAAAAGAATCAATGGAGTTAAGTTGCAAATTATGGTACCAAATCATCACCCCTTTATGATAAAGTTTCTCCGAATTTCTTCAGCAGTACGAACTCAATCTCATCGTCCTCTAGATTGTTCCCCTTTACTACGTATGTGTAAGAAGTGACATGCTAGTTGGGGTCGGTAGTTCCATTATACTTGGAAATTTCTAGCATGCGGAATTTCTTCGGAATGGGCTTAGGAGCCGCGCTTGGGGGGAAAGGCTTTTTCTTTGAATCCAAACCCTTCAAAATCGGTGGTGCCCCCGAAATTTGACCAACTCGGGACTTATATGTTTCCACTTTTTTGTCATTCGCTTCAATCCTCTTCTCCCCCGATTCAATTCGCTTTGTCAGCTCCTCGAACATTTTCAAGATAGCGGGGTCGGTCCCTGACTCATTCACATTTGACCTCCCAAGTACTGGTTCGGCCCTATGAACAACTTCCTGTGATGGCTCGGGTTCGACCCTACTCTGTGCGTTGTTCTGATTTTGGAGTTGTGCTATTGCAACTTGTTGAGCCTGCAGCATTTTGAATATTATTCGAAGGCTGATTCCTCCTTCTTCGCCGCCCTATGCGTTCTGACCGGCTGATCGAACGTCTCTGCGGATGCTATTTTTAGGGTCGACGCCGAGATTTGCATTCAGAGCAACATGGGAACTGACGTCGATGGGGTCTGCAACTGGAACTCCCTCGAGATCAACTGGAAGCATTTCGTTTCCTAGGGAGGCTACGTTGTCGTTTTCGCCATGAAAACGAAGATCATTGTCGATGTGTGTGGGTACTGCTTGAGAGTTTGACATGCTGATTCTGGAATAAAAAACGCTTACAAGAACAAGTGTAAAGCAGTGTATGTTATGAAAATTAGCACCAGGCAATCACTATTATCTTTAGCTCCACAGTGGGCGGCAAACTTTTTACCGTTAAAATCGGATACCAATTAAATTTATTAGTGGTTTTAAGGATATGTGATTTCACCTGGCACAAACTGAGAAATATAAGAATTGAAGCTAGAAATTAACTGTAAAATGAAACAAACCAATGTAACGCGCAACTTCGGCCCTCGAGCTAGGTCGTCCTCGAACCAACTGAGTATATTCTTGAAAAGTAAGAAGTGAACAACTAAATAAAAGTGCTTAAGAGAGAAATCGTTATATATTGCTTTGTTATGAGTGTGTTTCCAAAATGATTGAAACCCTCTTTATATAGTAGAGGAGTTCTACATATGGTACAATTCTAAATACAGAAGGAAATCTTATGATTGGCTAATCAATTGGTTTTGTCTCGATATATGTCGAGATCTCCGCCACGATCCTCACCCGGTCACGGATTCCTCGGCTTTCTGTTATTCGACCTAGCAGGCTTGCTTTGATCTCGCTAGATCCCTATCCTTCTCGGTCTCGACCTTAGCTGGTTTCGATCTCGATTGGTCCCTGAATCACGAGCTAAACAATATTTATTCATGTAACGATCCAATATAACTTGGGATTGAACCTCGGTCTGCCATCCCGATCTCGATTAACCATACAAAATCGGGCCGGCACTATTTTAACCGTATACACAAGTGAAGGTCAAATGACCAAAATTGTTATTATTCCTAAATATAAATAATCTGCTTAGAACAGTAACGAGAGGACAGGATTCTTGGGAAAGCAAGAAGGGAACAGAGACATCATCGTAGAAGATAAAGAGAGTACTCTTTTTCTGTTTGAGTAACCACATGGTTTCTTCTGCTATCTGCTGATAGATATCCCAAAAAAACTATCTGAAAAACTCAGTTTTTTTCATTTCAATTTTCTTTCTTACCTTACACAGACTATATAGAATCTCTGAGCTATCATCACTTCTCGATCGTCACCAAGTTTTGAGAGCAAAGCTTAAATTTTTAGTTTATGGGTTCTGAATCATAATTTATTTTTTACTTATTAGGTTCTGGATAAATTATTTATATATACTATTAACTAAATTTTAGACACAAATACATGGTTTGAGCTAGATTCTGGGGAACCCGTAACTAATACAGTGGGTCTGCCCCTGATTGAGCTTCTCTTTTTCTCTTTTCTTGGTGTTCTTTTTCTTGTTCTATAGACAGTGTCCTATATTATTCTTACCAAATGAAACCATGAATACGCATCATTTAGGCACGTCTTTTATGGATGGTACAATGCTCCCACTTGGTGTTAACTGACGATATCAAATCCTTTTAATTTCCTTTTGATTGTACACAATCGATTATTTCAGTGTCCTTGCAATCATGGTACACATAAAAGTCATTCCTAGCGCTAGACCACCTAATCATTTACGTATTAACAATTCTAGTGACTTACACGATTTTACAAGCTTCTTCGATAAATCATCACAACTCACTTATACAGTAATTTGTATTATAGAATTTAAGATTTTACTTCAATCTAAATTGGCCTATACTTTTTATTATATTTTAAAGCGTTACTTAAATATATTTAAATTTTTCGGTGAAGCGGCGCTAAATGACTCCACTTGAAGCAATGTATATCAGCCACAGGACAGATTCAATATTTTAAGATTATTCCTTAATCTTAGTTTCTTTGGTTCTACCAATTAGTTTCTTCACATTTACACCAATTTCTCTAAGTCAGCAAAGTTTAATCCGAACAGTCGTCCAAGTAAATTAGTTATAATATTCTAAAGGGAAAAAATATTTAATTATAATAATTAATCTATTTTTCTTAAATTGTTCACCTCATATGTATAATTCATAAATCGGGATCACCTGGTGAGCCAATATAATGCTTGAAACAAACTCTTCACCCTGTCGAGAAATTCCACTTCTAAATGTTTCGGTCGCTAATTAATTGCGGCATTTGTCCTGCGCGAGCGTTAATTTGCGTTAACCTTAGGTCCCACAACAAGTTCACCATCTTGCTGAATTTAAAATGTGTACATTATTACATGGTAGTTCCTTTCATATCATTAGGATTTCTAGAGTTAAATTAATTTTTCTTTGACTACGATATTTTTTTATGCATTTTAAATATTTAAATTATTAATTCTTGTAATATAATACTTTTTTTACTTAATTTTTATAAATATAAATTTTATTTCAAAAGATTCTATATCCAAAATTACATTTAAAATTAAGAAGTTTGACTATTGAAATGATGACGAATTAAAAAAACATTGTTATTTGCTTGCTTTGAACTCGTATTACAAAAGCCACAGAGTTTGGTGTGCAAACTCGAGAGCTCTTAACTTCTCTACTACCCTTCTCTCTCCTCTCTCACGTTTGACATACGCTGTATTTGCTTGGTTAATCTTAGTGGTTAACCTATTATTAATTGCTTTTACATCTTCTACCTCTTTTGGTTCCTTTTCTTTTTCCCTTTCTTACACTTTTCTAGTCCATATGTCCACTCTGCTATATGAGGAAAAGGAAGTCCTGAAAATGCAAGTCTCTCTGCTTGGTAGAAATAGAGTACTTGGTTTCAAATTATATTAGTTAAACCTGAAAAACAAATCATGGCATTAGAGACTGTGGTTTACCCTCAAGAACAATTTGGCTATTTTTATAATAAAGAGTTTTATGCATCAACCAATTCCTTTCATCATAGTCTAAGTAATTGGGAGTCTTCATCTTGTAATTCAATGATGCAAAATCAAGTGAAAGAATACAATTGGGCTATTTCAAATTCTTCAGCAGAAGCTTGCAATAATGTTGTGGAGAATCAGCTGTTTTTGGAGGGATCTTTAAATAAAGCAGACACTTCAGGAGGCAGGAGGAAAAGAAGACGAACCGCTAGAGGTAGCAATAAGAACAGGGAAGAATTGGAAAACCAGAGAATGACACATATTGCGGTGGAACGCAATCGTAGGAAGCAGATGAATGAATATCTTACTGTTCTTCGATCTTTGATGCCATCTTCCTACGTTCAAAGGGTCTGTTCCTTGTTCTCTTACTACGAGTTTAAATTATATACACTAACGGTGTAAAGTTACTCACACTAAATTTCTAATCGATGTACCATTGAAATTGGCTTGTTGGAGCCAATTTCCTACGGATTCCGTCAGAAATTTGCATTTTTTAGTAGTGTAACTACACTCTTTACAAATATTGAAAAACATTATTTGTAAATATGGCGAAATATTAGTATAAAACTTGTTTGATTACCAAAACACAATTTTTTTTTTCTGATAATCTGTTTTTAAACATAACTTAATTACTTACAAATATCTGTTTAACAAATAGAAGTGGAGGTTTGCTATAACTCGAAGTTGCTGCCTAAATAACCAGAAGCTATAGCGGGAGCGCTGCCCTTTATCTATTTAACGAATACTAGTATATTTTACACGTTAACCCGATAGTGTCCAACGGTTTTGTAATTCTTTATGTTTTCCTTTTTCCAAAATTAAAGAAAGACTTCACTTTCAGGCTGACCAAGCATCAATAATTGGAGGAGCAATAAACTTTGTGAAAGAGCTAGAACAACATCTTCAAACTCTAGAAGCTCAAGAGAGAACTAGTACTCATCAACAACAACACAAAAATGGCATATCATCATTTCCACTTTTTGCTGATTTCTTCTCCTTCCCACAGTATTCAACAACACATTCAAATCATGCCAACAGTTCACCGGCAGCTGCAACAAATTCAAGCGAATCGGCAGCCGAGAATAGATCAGTCATGGCTGACATAGAAGTGAACCTAGTGGAGAGTCATGCCAACCTCAAAATACTGTCAAAGAGAAGGCCAAAACAGCTCCTGAAGATAGTAGCTGGACTTCAGTGTCTGTCGCTCACTATTCTTCACCTTAATGTCACTACTGTCAACCAAATGGTTCTTTACACCCTTAGTGCTAAGGTTAGTGATTAATTTCTAGAAGTCCCAATAGCTTTTAATTAACATTCATAAATTAGAGTAAGTAGCTTTGTTACAAGCCTGATTAAAATAAACTACACAAAATAGTATACTGCACAAATTATAGTTAACACTACTATCGATGGTATATAACTTATAAGTTAAATATATTAAGTAATCATTGATAAATGATGTAAGATACATGTCATTATGCATTTATTGGTTTGATACAAATAACATAAACTAAGAAAACTTTCAAACTAATATTTTCTTTCCCTTAATTCTTTCTGTTTTAATTCCTTTTTTTTAAGGAAAAAGTTTCATATTTTTAATTTAAATTTTCTGTGTGCATGGATGAATATTTGGAACAGGTAGAGGAAGGGTGCCAACTAACTACAGTAGAGGAAATTGCTCAAGCTGTTAATCAATTGCTGGCTAGAATCCAAGAGGAGGCTGCTTCAAGCTGAAAAGAAAAACCCTTAGCTTAGTTTAATGTACTGGGACAAATCTTTCTCAAAATGTTATCTCTCTTGTTTATTTCTCTATCAAATTTTCTTCCTTTGATCATTACTTTTCTTTTTTTTGTTTTAAAGCACTTGTACAGGATATTCACATGCCACTTGCTCTTGCAGAATCTCTCAGCTATAACTATAAGTAACAATAAAAAGGAAACATAAAATTAAAAAAGAAATTCAAATAAATAAGTACTCCCATCTAATGCATCCAGCAATAGGTGACAACTAGAAAATGCCAAACTTTGACAGAAAAGTTAATTACACTAAATGTTTTGAAAGTTCACTCGATGTAATATAGTATCAATATTTAAGTTGTTTTAGTACTCCCTCCATTCAATTTTACTTGTCTATTATACTAAAAATATATTTTTACTTTTACTTGTCCATTCTAGCAACTCAAGAGAAAGACAACTTTTTTTTTTCTTGTTTTACCCTTGTCATTAATTATTCATTCCCAAATCAATTCTCAAGATATTTTGAAATACTACTACTATTATGGGTATTATCGTAAAAACATTTATTTATTATTTTTCAAAGGATTTTTATGAAACCTAGCCTAGCATAAGTATTTAAATACATTAGGTCGTCTTAGATTGAAAGCTACTACAAGATTCCTTTTCTCCCTCCCCATTCGCCCTTGCTAAAATCTTGCAAGAAACAGAAAATTTACAAACAAGATATAGATCGCGTAACAACAAAATTGTGCCTATACATTAGGCAACCATTTATAGGAACACACAATTTGAAATGGAGGGAGTATTTGGTTGATGAACTGAATAATGATAGATAGGGGTAGTTGTGAGATGGAAATCAAAAGATGGCCAGCTAGCATATTTTTCTCGTTCTTCTCCCAACACATAGTACTAGTCTACTACAAGTTTGAAGTTACCCGATACCGGTAAAAGGTTGCAAGTATTCCGTGAATTTAATCGAGTTGTGGGTAATTAGTTGGCCTGGACAGTACATTATGATTATTTAAAAAAGAAAGATCGCAAAAAAGGAACAAAAACAACATGTCTAGCTAACATACGGAGGTATGGGTGGTTGGGGTTTCACGTAATTCCAAAGACACTATGTCAGTTTTGTGTTTTACGTACTGAAAACTGAAAAGCCTTGAAAAAAAGGAGGCCAATTATGCAACTGATTTTATTGTGAATCTGAGCTCTTCTATTCCCTGGTTTGGTTATCCTGATGCTATATGCTTTTTTCTTATGGATCTTAAATGATAATGCAATAAAAAAGAAATGACTGCATTTCTTGGGAGAAGATAGATGGGAATTAATTGGGATCATGCTATACACAAATGTTGGTTCTTTCATTCATCAAGACAGTTTAACCACTCATGTTTGTAACCTCCTTTTGCTCGGTCAACAACTATTTATCTTTTCTATTGAGATATGTAAGTTTTGATAATTAACAAATAAATGAAGATAATGAGATTGTGTGTGATGGACTGGGACTTGGGAAGTAATTTAGACGCGGTTGCATTGTGATGCAATTGGAACATATGAAGAACCAAATGGACTATGTGGTTGATCAGTATCATGGTTTAACGGTGGGCTAACTAGAAATCCTATTTTGAATAGGAGTTGTGCCATCATGCATGTCTTGTGTGGGAAGAATCTTATAGAGATTTCTATTCATAACGACCCGAACGGTCGTTTTGAGCTCTAGCGTGTCGTTCAACGGTTTAAGGCCTTGAGTAGCTTTACTTCAGGCATTATGACTTGTACGTATGGTCGGAATTGAATTTCGGGAAGTTCGGAGTTGATTTGGAAAGAAAATTCTAAATTCGGAAGCTTTAAGTTGGAAAAATTGACTAAGGTTTGACTTTTTAGTTAACGACCTCAGAATCAAAATTTGAAGGTTTCGATAGGTTCGTCTGATGATTTCGGTTTTGGACGTATGCTCGGGTTGAGTATCGGGTGGTCCGGGAGTATTTCAGCGCTTATTATGGAAAGTTGGCATTATGAAAGTTTAAGAATTTCTTAAGTTTGATTTGAAGTTGATTTTGATGTTATCGATGTCCGTTTGGGATTCCGAGCCTTGAAATAGGTTCAAATTGTGATTTATGACTTGTGCGTAAAGTTTGGCGTCATTCCGGAATGTTTGGGTATGAATCAGACGCGTTCGTCGAAGTTTGAATGCTTGAAAGTTTAAAGAAATGTTTCGATCGTCGATTCGTAGTTTGGATGTTGTATGGTGTGATTTGAGGCCTCGAGCAGGTTTGTAACATATTTTGGTACTTGTTGGTGTGATTTGACGGGGTCTCGGGAGCCTCGGGTGTGTTTCAGGATGGTTTAGGGTCATTTTCCCTGTTTTTGGCTGCTGCTGTCGTTGGTTCTGGTTTTGTCCTTCGCGAATGCTAAGAAGGATTTTTGGTTGCTGAGATTTTATGCTTCGCGTTCGCGACTAGTAGCTCGCGTTCGCGTACGTTTGGGCTGCATTTCTATGCGTTTGCGATGTCAGCTTCGCGTTTGCACTGGGAAAGCTGGCCTGGGAGAGATTGGTCTTTGCGTCCGCGATGGAGTGAACGCGTTCGCGATAGAGCAGTCTGGTGAAGCATCGCGATCGCGAGACCAAGCTCGCATTCGCGAAGAAGAGTTTTGGGTCCTGAGTTTGTTGAGCTTCCCGAACGCGTGGGCAGTGTCGCGTTCGCGATAAAGGTCGCCTCGCAGTGTATAAGTTTGCAAAAACGGATTTTGGCTCATTTTATCTTAAATCTTCCGTGAAAGCCGACTTTGGGAGCGATTATGGAGCACCATTGTCATCATCAACCAGGAGGTAAGTGATTTATTATCATTGTGAGTTAAAAACATGAATTATACATGGATTGGAACATGGAAATTATTAGAAAATTTGAGATTTTGGTAGAAAATATAGAATTGGTATTTGTTCATTTTAACCATGAAATTGGATATGGATTTGGGAATAAATTATATATTTGAGTTCGTTGTGTTATGGGTAAAGTTTATCTTTGAATATATTCGAAATCCGTGCACGTGGGCCCGATGATTAATTTTATTGACTTTTCGAGCGGAGTTGGCAATTATTATAAAGTGTTAAATCATAAGCATTGGAGTATATTTAGATTGCTTTGCACATTGTTTGGATACTTTCGGATCATTTGGCTTTGAGTTGAAGAATTTGTGAGGCATTGGAGCCGGTTATGGAACCTCGGAGCGAGGTAAGTCTCTTGTCTAACCTTGTGAGGGGGAACTACCCCTAGGTGATGTAATTATTATGTGTTACTAGTTGTGAGTGCTACATACACATGAGATGACGAGAGTCCATACGTAGCTAAAGCATGTTTATGTCCGGGTAGACTTAGGACTTTATCATGTAATATTTGAATTATTTGAACTCATTCTGTCGGCTTAAATAATTGAATTTATAATCGAAATTGATGTAGAAATATATGTATATATTAGGCCGAGCCTTATCACCTTGAGTTGTTGGAAAGTTATTTGAGAAATGGTAAAGGTTATATTCACTTTGTGCTCATGTACTGTATTGTAAGCATGTGTCTCGTAATTTGATAATTTCCTCCCTATCTTGTTGAGCGGGCCAAATGCCTCAACAGTATAATAGATGCATCTATGGTTCGTACCGCTCGACCCTCGGTAGTGTACATATTATTCTGGATCGGGCCATACGACCTCAGCATAATCGTGTATTATATCGTTGGTAGTCCGAACACTCACGAGATTATCTTTCCACGGATAAGGTAGAATATAAGACCGAGAAATTCATACTTTCAAAGAAACATTTGGAAGATTGGGTAACTTACAGATTTACCCCATTATGGGTGTATGCTTCCCATCTGCTTACTGTTTTATTATATTGCTTTGTTGGACCTCTAGTAAGTGTTGATGTCGACCCCTCGTCACTACTTATCCGGGTTTAGGCTAGATACTTACTGGGTACGCATTGATTTACGCACTCATGCTGCAATTATGCACTAAATGTGCAGGAGCTGACAGATTCATTTGGTGATCATCTTATCCTGTAGGTGTAGCTGTTGAGGAGACCTTACGTGAGCTGCATTCCAGACTACGCATCACAGTCCACAGAGTCTCCACCGTATTGTTTATTTTACCCTGTCTCATTTACATTCTAGATAGATATTGTATTGTTATTGTACTCCTTAGTAAATGCTCCTGCACTCGTGACACCGGGTTTTGGGACGTGCTAGTTGTTGCTTACAAATTTATATATCATTATTGCCTTTCATTTCTTTTATAAACTATTACTTATGTACGTTCCCGTGGATTTAAAAGTGTAAATTTCCTTCCTTAATAAAATTTATGATTTCGAAAGTAATAAAATGAGTAATTAAATATATCAATCACCGTTGGCTTGCCTGACGGTGGCGTTAGGCACCATCACGACCTATAGTGGATTTTGGGTCGTGATAGCTTGGTATTAGATCTCTAGGTTCACTTGGGTCTCACGAGTCATGAGCATGTCTAGTAGAGTTTTCTGGATCGGTACAGAGACGTCTGTACTTTTCTTCGAGAGGCTACATGGCTGTTAGGAGCACTTTCTTTCTTGATTCCTCGTTATACGATTTGATTCCATCGAGGCTTGTGCCTTCATATCATTCCTACTTACTATTATACGACATTGAACGCTTGTTATCAATGGGGCATCGAAAAGTTGTAGTGGTACTACAGATGTGACACATGATGTATCTCCCTACGTATTTGAGCGAGCTATTATCACTGCTTTGCGGAATGGTGTTATGTCATTTCAACCCCGCACTTGTATTTCCTATGGTTTCGAGGCTATGCACAAACTGTCATGATGTTCATGCGTTGTTATCACAGTGTTGGTGTAATTGTGGGGTGCTTGTTTATATGTCGAGGCACTGAATGACTCGAAAGGAGGATTTCTCAGTGCATGGTATAGAGGTTCGACATTTAGTTCTAGCGGAGGAAAGACAATCGAACTATGAATGTTCAGGCTTTGGTTGATGGAGTAACGAGACTTAATATTTTTAGCATGGTTGAACTCTCAATTGTGATGTGGTGTCATCATCCTTGTTGAATGCATTAAGGCTCGCCGGCGTTATGGTCTTCTTTGATTTGCCTTCGGGGCAGGGTATGGTGAAATAGTGTCTAAGAAGCGATTGTCAGAAATGGTTGTGTGTAGCGGTTCCAGAATCAAATTGGTGTTTCTAATGCTGATGGCTTGAGAGAGATGATCTTCAAAGAGGCTTAAAGTTGGTAGCAATTTATTAGATCAGGTTCTACAGAGATGGATTTTGATTTGAGGCAACATTTGGGTAGCGAAGGATAAGGAAGGACATGGTGGGAGGTGTCTCGTGGTGATTGAATTAATAGCAGGTCAAGTACGAAAAGCAGAGGTCGAGAAGTTTCTTAAAGGAGATGGTTTAACCGAAGTGGGAGTGGCATAGTAGTATATGTATTCTGTGGCAGTATAGCCACATGCCTTGAGAAAGTTTAGAGCGATTTGGAAATCATGGTGGAAAGTGACTAGGTCTACGAATTTTATTTAGGATGGTGGCTACTGTACTGAGGAAGATTGAATATGGCAAAGAGGAGTTTGCTTGAAATGAAAAGGGGTGTGAAAAATGTGCTTATCATTTTTGGGATGCAATGTGACTTCGAGTTTGGAACGTATGGTCAGACTTTTAGTTGATGCCAATGGGGAATGAACAGACTCTTACAATTGGTGGATGAGCACAAGATCATGAGGGTTTACTGACTTCGTGGCAATGCAGCGTCATTGGAAGATGTCGATATGGAATTCCATAAGTGGGTTATCTCCTATGAGCAGGTTAGCAGTTGTGTGATTATGATGAATTTTCTACGAAGAGTTCTACTTACTACGCGACAGAAGGTCGAATATGCATTTGTGGCTGATAATTCGAAATGTTCATGAAAAGCTTAGCAAGAGACTACAAGAAATTTGGCCTGTTGATGGTGCGAGATCATGGTAAATTGAGAAGGGGGAATCTAGTGGGTTCTACAATATGTGATGGTAGCTGAAAGCTAAGTAGGGGAGACCACTATCTACGATTGGATCGCGTGGTTGTCGGCTTGTGTAGTTTCTGATTATCGGTGCATTGGTGGATCAATTATGACCAAAACAATAAAATATTAGGGGTACTTCAAGCATAAAACATGATGAATGTGTGCTATATTTCGCCTTATCGATTCAGATAAACGTTTTGGGAAGACTTAGAGTTTATTCTTCTTGTGGATGTGATGTACAAGGAAAAGAATTTATCTGATTGCTTCTTTGTGAGGGTGTTCATATGCTAGCAGAGCATTGGAGTTTGGTTATATTCGGGACCAGGTCAGAGTGGGTGACTCTCAACAACGGTCCTAGTGGGTTCAAGAATTTAAGGTACAATGTCTAAGGATTTTGAGGTCCATTATGTAACTGAAGAGCGAGATTTTGTAGCAGAGTGTGAGGAATACTTGGGTAATTTTCTATGTTATTATCGGGTCTGCGGGGAAGTATTGAAAAAAAAAGGGATAAACCGTTTCGGATTCGCGGAAGGTCTTTCAGAATGGGTGTACCAGTTTGAAATGCTACTGTGCGCATAAGGAGGGTATGAGATGGTTCATGGGTATCAAGACAATATGGTCTCATGATTCGGATCACTCGAGATGAGTGTTGATGGAGTTTGTTATGTTTTTGAATGAAGCTATTATTATTTCTAAGGAAAGTCAAGAGTAAATTGGAAGAAGTTGGGTCGGATAGTTATGGTTTGAACTAGCATGATTGTGGAAATGATCAGTTCCTTCGACGTGTTAGTTATACAGGTGATTTGTGGTAGTACGTGAGGGCTTGATAGTCACCGTAATTTGATTGATTTGGAGGTATTTGATTATAATGGCTTGTTATGTGAAGATGGATCCTGTAAGAGTTATGGTGGTTTAGACTACAACTTGAGGTTTGTATTTTCTGTAGTTATGGAAATTTAGTTATGTGATGCCATTGTTCCACTAGAATGTGTTGAGTGAAAGAGGTTCTAGACGATTAATTGTTTATTCTATTGGTGGTTCAGAAGTTATGATGAAATTCTTGTACTCTCACATAGCAGCATAATAGGTGCAGTGAGCGATATGAGAATCGGGAGTTGAGGATCACAGTTGTGGTTCGGTGTCGACAGGAAGGTCACGAGCTCAGATGAGTAGGGAAAATTTCAAATGTTTAGAGAAAGCTGGGACTATCTTAGTGTCGCCTGAGAGTGGTATTCTGTGAAAGAGATATTGTGTATTGATTTGCGAATTGTGGGTTGCCTTACAGAATTAGTACGGTTGGTGGTATGGAGGTGTCAACTTTGCTATCTGGTGCAGAAGATCGTGGGAGCATACCTCACGAGGGAATTGTATAAGCATGGCATGTTAGCCACTTGATGGTTATAATTGGAATAAAGTATGGAGATTCTGGTACTAGCGCTAATGTGAGAGTTTATGCCTGAGGGCCGTTCCATTCCTTGGGTTGTGGACTGTGTGAGTTGGTCCCGGATTTGACGGCTATTCTTATGTGTCATGGATAGGGTTATTAGCCACTATTGTATGATCAGAATCAGCTTGTGGTCCGTTGACGGGTCTAATGTGAACGTGTGCTCTACATCAGGTCAGATATGTTCATTCGGCATAGCATTTCATACCGAGGAGTCTTTGGGTGTTGGATTTTATTCCCGCCGTCAGCTATTCCATGTAATACTCTATTGTGCCAGGTGGGTTGTGAGACGGCTTGATTATTCACACATGTGTTGTGATCCCGTGTAGCTTGTGGTATTATGTGAGCAGGATGGTTCTCGAGATGCAAGTCATTTATTTCACCTTGGTTGTGCTTACGTTTTGTAGCGTATGGCGCTATCCATCTCCCTAGTGTTGTAATTTTGCACTCGGCCTGCTTGCGGTCGATATTCAGGTATTTCTTAGGTATAAGCATTAGGACTTGATGGGTATTTCTTTAATTATTGTTATGTGTGGATCGGGTGGAATGCCGCCACGGGTACCTTGTTCGGATCGCGTGGCACGCCGCCACGAGTACCTTGTTCAAATCGCGTGGCATGCCGCTACGAGTATGTTAGTTGGATCGGGTTGCACACCACAATAGTGATATGTTGAGTACAGTTCTTTATATCTGTTCCTGTGTATTTTGTTCCTCATTCTCTGAGAAGGGTTCATAACATATGTTCGATTGTTTTATTCGTTGCATGGGCTGAGTAATTCTTTTCTAGAGTTCATTCCTCCTTATGTGTCATATTCAAGTTGAAGGCTTGTTAGCGTATTGATGGCGTCATATGAAATTCCAGGCAGTGTTGGAGATGGTTTATTGCCTGAGCAGCTTGTACTGGGTAAGAAGAGGTTATTAGACCTGAGATTAGTGTGATCGGAGTTAGGCAAGGTATATTAAAGAGAAAATATTGTTATTCAGTTCAGAATGAGGTAATGGTACTTGTCAGGTGAAGAGACCCCATGATTTATTATTTTGGCAGGTGGTTATAAGTTTCTACACATCACTTTCTTCATGGCAGTATTGCGAGAATTGGAACAAGGCCTATATGTGTTATGGGGTGTATTGCGGGCATCAGATTCGTGAAAGTTTAGCTATTGTGGTCAGAAGATGTTATTATGGGAAACCGGCTTATGTGGTGCATGGTGTGAATTCAACAAAGGTGTATGTTCATGTTTTGGTACAATGTGTAGTGATTGATATGGTGTTTGTATGTTAGAATCAGGTCTTGTAGAGAAATTTGGAGGTTTGAATTTGGTTGTAATGCTTATTGACTAAATAAAAAGGAAGATTTTCAGTCTGGCTTAAGCTAATGTGCTTACGTGGGTTGTGTTGGCACGGGTCGATGCACGAGGGATTAAAAAGTGATTTTGGGCAACTACGGGGCAGTTCTTATCACGTTCGAGGACGAACGTATGTTTAAATGGGGAAGAATGTAACGTCCCGACCGGTCATTTTGAGCTCTAGCACATAGTTTAGTGGTTTATAGCCTTGAGTAGATTCACTTCAAGCATTATGACTTGTACGTGTGGTCAAAATTGAATTTCGGGAAGTACAGAGTTGATTTGGAAAGAAAATTCAAAATTCGGAAGCTTTAAGTTGGAAAAATTGACTAAGGTTTGACTTTTTCGTAAACTACCTCGAAATCAGGATTTGAAGGTTCCAATAGGTTTGTATGATGATTTTGGACTTGGGCGTATGTTCGGGTTGAGTATCGGGTGGTCCCGGAGTATTTCAGCGCTTATTATGGAAAGTTGGTATTTTGAAAGTTGAAGAATTTATTGAGTTTGACTTGAAGTGGATTTTAATGTTATTGATGTTCATTTGGGATTCTGAGCCTTGGAATAGGTTCGAATTGTGATTTATGACTTGTGCATAAAGTTTGGCGTTATTCCGGAATGTTTGGGTATGAATCGGACGCGTTCATCGAAGTTTGAATGCTTGAAAGTTTAAAGAAATATTTTGATCGTCGATTTATAGTTTTGATGTTGTTTGGTGTGATTTGAGGCCTCAAGCATGTCCGTATCATGTTTTGGGACTTGTTGGTGTGATTGGATAGGGTCTCGGGGTCTCAGGTGTGTTCCGGGATGGTTTCGGGTAATTTCTCCTTGTTTTTGGCTACTGCTATTACTGTTTCTGGTTTTGTACTTTGCGAAGCACGAAGAAGGATTTTTGTCTGTTGAGATTTTGTGCTTCGCGTTCACGAATGGTTGCTCGCGTTCGCATACGTTTGGGCGACATTTCTTTGCGTTCGCGAGTCAGCTCCGCGTTCACGCTGGTGGAAGCTGGCCTAGGGGAAATAGGTCTTCGCGTCCGTGATGGAGTGTACGAGTTCGCGATAGAGCGGACTGGTGAAGCATCACATTCGCGAAGAAGAGTTTTGGGTCCTGAGTTTTTTGAGCTTCGCACATGCGAGAGCAGTGCCGCATTCACGATGAAGGTCACCTGGGCAGTGTATATGTTTGCAAAAATAGATTTTGGCTCATTATATCTCAAATCTTCCATGGAAGCCGATTTTGGGAGCGATTTTGGAGCACCGTTTTCATCATCAACCAGGAGGTAGGTGATTTATTCTCACTGTGAGTTAAATACATGAGCGATACATGGATTGGAAGATGGAAATTAATAAAAAAAATTGAGATTTTGGTAGAAAACCTAAAAATTGATATTTTTAGATTTTGACCACGAAATTGGATATGAAATTGGGAATAAATTATATATTTGAGTTCGTAGTGTTATGGGTAAAGTTTAATCGTGCGTTATATCGTTGGTAGTCCGAACACTCACGAGATTATCTTTCCACTGATGCACGATAATTTTCATGGTACTTCTTATCCGTTTACTAATGGTACTTAATACATTTGAGCTGATGAGGTAGAATACAAGACCGAGAAATTCATACTTTAAAAGAAACATTTGGAAGATTAGGTAACTTACATATTTACCCCATTATGGTTGTGTGCTTCACATCTGCTTACTGTTTTATTATATTGCTTTATTGGACCTCTAGTAAGTGTCGATGTCAACCCCTCGTCACTACTTTTGGGGGTTAGGCTAGATACTTACTAGGTACGCGTTTCTTTACGTACTCATGCTCCACTTATGCACTAAATGTGCAGGATCTGACAGGTTCATTTGGTGATCATCTTAGAGCGTAGGCGCAGCTGTTGAGGAGACCTTATGTGAGCTGTATTCTAGACTATGCATTGCAGTCCACATAGTCTCCATCATATTATTTATTTTATTCTGTCTCATTTACATTCTAGACAAATGCTGTATTATTATTGTACTCCTTAGTAAATGCTCATGCACTTGTGATACCGAATTATTTTGATGTGCTAGTTGTTTCGTACAGATTTATATATCATTATTGCCTTTTATTTCTTTTATAAACTAATACTTATGTACGTTTCCGTGGATTTAAAAGTGTAAATTCCCTTCCTTAATAAAATATATGATTTAGAAAGCAATAAAATGAGTTATTACATAGATCAATCACCGTTGGCTTGCCTGACGTCGACGTTAGGCGCCATCATGACCTATAGTGGATTTTGGGTCGTGACAATAACCGATTATGGTAATTGTTTCGATTTTCATCTTTAGGAGTTTGATTTTTCACTTGGAAGGTAGGTGCAAAGATAGATCGTAATAACTCTTGAATATGTGCTAAGAGTTTGTGGTACTTTGGTAGTCGTATAGTTTATTAGATGTCTAGGTTTCTGTTCTTGAGTCCAATATTGAACTCTAAACTGTAGCTAACAGTTAGCTACTTGGTGGTTGTATAAATACGGTCCGTTCCAGAGGTGAATAACAGGAAGAATTGATCCTTCATGTTCTGATCTCAGTCTTGTTTCAAGAGTTATTGATGATTTCTTCAATGCTATCATCAAAGAGAAATAAAACAACACAGATTTAACTAGGGATGGCAAATGGGGCGGTGCGGGTTTAAAGTAATGCGGGACGGGGCGGGTTTTAAAGTTATGCGGTGCGGGGCGGGTTGAAGCAAATTATTTTGAAACTGATGTGGGACGGGGTGGGGCGTGGGTCTATGCGGGTTTAAACAAATGTTTTTGGTTTATCTATTTGATGTTCTGCAAATTATCTGCTAAGTGCTGACCATTTCCATTTTTGCGTTGCTAGAATCACCATTAACATTATTCCAGGAACTTTTTGTGTATAAATAAATATAATCTATTTGTAAACTATTTATAATATTAATTTGAGAAGTTAGAGAGGAACATGATAAGAGTCCATGTAAGTTTTTCTTAAACTTGACTTGGAATCGACTAATACCAAATAGTTGTTTTACTGATTTTCTATTTATATTACGTTTTGTTTTTGGATTTGTATTGAGTGAAACAAAATTGATATGTAAGGGTTAACAAAAAGGGAAATAAGGACGAAGGTCTTTTTTTGTTTGCACACATTTTCCGGGTATTCCCCTTCCTGTTCCTTTGGGTATTATAACTCTATTTGGTTCTTAGCAAAAAATAATTCCCTCATAAATTTCACAATTTAATATCATAACCAAAAAACAATAATTAAAAATATATATAATCAAAAAGTAATCATTGTGCATGCTAAAGAAATTACTTCGTATAGAGACAATAATATGTGCGAGTAGCCTAACTGGAAAGTTTTAAATTAGTTGGAGGAATATATTTTATGGTCTCTTTTTTTCCATGATTTGGAATATTATTGGATCGTCAAAGAAAAAGATTTAATATCAGAATTACTACTCATTAAAAATGAAAAATAAAATCTTTTTTGTTATGCGGGGGCGGGGCGGATTGAAAACAGTAGATTTTGCTATGTGGTGCGGGGCGAGACGGGTTGACATATTTGTGGGTTAAGATTAAACTCACCCGTCACGCCCCATTGCCATCTCTAGATTTAACAGCTAATTGTTCTCTTTAACAACTCTTTTTATCTCCCCCTTTCTCTTGATCAATTTTCCGGCAAGATCCACATGCTTCGAACGGTGGACCTATCTGCCCCCGACCCATCATTTCCAATTCAAACATTTATGTCTCAGATCAATCAATTATTATCATCCAACCAATAAATTTTCTCTGCCCTAAAGCCCTTAAATACGGGTAATCGATAGCAATTTCACCAACAATTCCAAAATCACACAAGGGAATTTTCCTTCTCTAAATCTAGAAGGAAATAGCCTACAAGGCTCCGAACTTACTACTGCTATTAATGGAGTTGTCTCTCAAGTAGGAAATTTTGGTACTCGATCCTCATCCCAAACCTCCTATAAAGATGTGTTGAGGAATGCAGATAAAAGCAATAGACCACGCTCTATAACTCTGCCTTACAGACCATATGGTCTAATTGAATGAAAACCAGTGGTTACCTTCACTAAAGAGGAGAATGACTTATTTTCTCAAACCTGCAAATGGACTATTATTGGTAAGTTCACTCGCATTAGACCCTCTATAGAACTCATATGCAGTGAATTTGCTAAAATTATCCCTGGAACAAACAATATCCAGATTGGAGCTTATGATATGCATCACGTCTTCATTGATTTCGATAAAAAAGAGGATCACTTCGAGGTAATTTCGAGAAATTGCATGTCTTTTGGATGGGACAACATAATGGTTGTACAAAAATAGTCATCTAAATTCAAACCTCATGCTGGTCGGTCGTCATTTGCCCCTTTATGGATTACTCTTCCTAAACTTCCTTGGCACTATTATGAATGGGATACTTTATGCCGCATTCTTGGACTTGTGGGAATCCTTCTAATCATGGACAAGGCCACTACGTCCAAAACTAGACCCATAATAGCCAAAGTTAGAGTGGAGATTAACTTGGCAAAACCTCTTGTTGAAGAGGTGTAGTTTGAGATTATCAACGATGAAGGTAGTAAAAATATTGTTGTGCAAAATATTGAATATGAAAGCATACCTTCCTTCTGCACACATTGCAAAATGCGAGGTCATTTTGATGTTACTTGTAGAATCTCGCATCCAGAATTGAAAAAAGTATGGAGAAAAGAGAACAAACATAAGAATATTGTTGTCTCCAACAAGACCATGAAGGAAATCAACCATCAAGGTACTGGCAAAAGATGTGAAGACCATCAAATGACCAGAGAAAACACTAATGTGTCATCCATCGAAATGTCAAACTCAGTCTCTAACCAAACATGTGGTGCCTGAAGAGCTCATGAAGGAAGCTGTTGATTAAGAGAGATGGAAAATAGTAGTGAGTAAGACGGGAGAGGAAAAGACGAATCTTAGAACAAAGGACACTGAGGCTGGTGATCCACGTCCAATCTGCACTCAATAGTGAGTGAAAACGGTCGTTGGAAGAATAGTATCTAACAAGAGTTGGGGTCGAATTCCACAGGGAGTTACTATGGGTGGTAGGAGTATATACTCGCTGAAAGAGAATAGAATAACTAAATTATGCTTCAAAACAATATGTTTTGATTTCTAATTCTAATTTTACTTTAGCAATTATAAGCTAAGAAAATAAACTAGAAGCGACTGAATATTTTTGGTGCTTTTCCAAATAGTTAAAAAGCCTAAGGATGTGACCATATCCTAGACGTTCACCTAATGGGTTAAATACGTTAACACTTTTTTTGTTGATTGGGGTATATTATAACTCTCAACTTTACATTATCCACTCAATACCTCTCGGTCAAAGAGTGATTTTGCCCAATTTGGCTTTCTCAAGCCCAAATGGGTATCAATCTAAATAGTTGATATGAGTTCAAGTCGGGTTCTCACTATCTCTAGTTTGAACCCTTTAATTAGGCTAATCAAACTCTCAATTAGCCCAATTTTTTGTTAGCCAAGTTATCCTAGACTAGGTCTCTCTTCTTAAGTAGAGACCAAGTCAAAAAGACATGAATCGAGATTTGCAACCATTAATTCTAAAATTGAAGAATGAACTAAGCTAAATATTCAACCCCCAATCATAAACAAGCATTAAATTAAGTACCCATAAGGTTTACCTACTAGGTTTGGGTAGGGGTGGGCATAGTTTAAGCATATCCGAAATCCAAACTGAAATCCCAATTTTTTGGATTTTTGGTTTGGATTTTTGGATTTTGGATTTAATTTTTAAAATCTTTGGATTTAGGATTGGATATTGGATTTGGTACTTTAAATTTTTGGATATCCAAAATTCTTATACTTTATATTTAGTCCATTATCTATATGTCAATAGTAATAAGTTCAATACTACCTATTAGATGTTATCTTATATATTAAATATTAATTACTGAGTTACTGTGAGAATACTTTCTATTTGGACATGGTTTTACTATTTCTACTTCTTATCGGCTGTATTAATGTCTCTATTGTATATTTTTAATAATAATTTCATTACTTGAATACTTAATTTGGATGATTGTGGTGAGAATGAGGAACTTTTCAGGCAATTTAACATGAGTACTTCATTTGGATATTCATTTTTGTAAAAAGAAGAAACATCTCAACTTATAAGCTCAAAATTGGAAATTCAAAATATCCAAACCGATTAATCTGAAACCTGTCACGACCCAAAATCCAACTAGTCGTGATGGCACCTAACCCATCCCATTAGGTAAGCCAATTTCCAACTAACCAATTTCAATAATAATTATTAAAGCAATTTAAGTGAATAAAGATCATGATCTTATACAATCCGCAAGAACTGGTAGTACAAATCATGAGCTTCTAAGAATAGAGTATACAAAGCGGAAATGAAATAAATACATAGTCTGTTTGAATAATACATAAATAGAACTTTTATAAATCTAAGGCTACCCTGAACAAGAGGCAACTACAACAGGAACGCAGATACATCTTCAAATCCCGCAACTATCGAGCACAGCAACAACAACAGCCAACATCTGCATGAAATGTGTAAAAATGTAGTATTAGTATAACCGACCCCATGTACTGAGTAAGTAACAAACCTAGCCATAGGTTGAAAGTAGTTACAAACTTCCACAAATAGTCCAAATCAATCCATAACAACAATAAGCAAATAATACCAGAAGTAACTCAGAGATAAAATGCTCAGCCAAATCATGATTTCAAAAATAGTAGTTCTTCCTTTCAAATCCATCAGTAAAAACTCAAATCTTTTGCCGAAGTTTCCAATAATATAAATAGTTTGAAAACAATAAATTTCTCCAAAACTCTTTTCAATAATAAACAATATGTTTCATTTACCTTCCGGATAACCCGTGTAAAACAAATGCATCACTATGCCCATCTGTCAAAATATGTGAGAAATCATGAATAATGTGATACCGTACAACATGAGGAAAACACATCTCTATGCATATATGTCATGTATGCATGTCAATGCAATGTATCTCAGATATTGCACTCAAGTACTCACACTTTCAGAGTACTCAATCTCATTGTCTCGCATTCTCTCTCACTGTGCTCAACACACTCAATCACTCAGCGCTATACAATACCTGCTGCGACGTGCAGCCCGATCCCTGTTTATAGTCGACTGTGCTCACTGGGGGTGTACAGACTCATGAGGGGCTCCTACAACCCAAGAGCTATAAGCACATACAACTCACGTGCCATAATATAAATATCTGGATCCGCACGGCCAACTCACATACTGCATGGCCAAATCACGTGCAATAATAATATAAGGATCCGCACGGCCAACTCACGTGCAATAATAATATAAGGATCTGCACGGCCAACTCATGTGCTGCACGGCCAACTCACGTGCAATAATAATATAAAGATTCGCACGGCCAACTCACGTGTTGCACGTCCAACTCACATGCAATAATAATATATATAAAGCCAACACGGCCTGCTGCGGCATGCAGCCCGATCCCAAAATATCCTCACAATCAGGCCCTCGGCCTCCCTCAGTCATCAATCTCTCCAGTCTCTCTCTCATGGGCTCACAATGTCATGAGAATAGACCAAAAATGATGATATGATGTATCAATAAATAACAACAGAGACTGAGATATGATATGCAATGAAATGAATATGACTAAGTATGGATTTTTAATTTAAAATAAATATTTCACAATAATATGACCTCTGTGGGTCCCAATAATACTGGAACATAACCTCAACATGATTTTTAATATGCTTTTCAGCTCAATTTCTTTAACTCATAAAATTGCATAGAAAATGACAAGATCATTTAACTACAAAATTCCACAGAAATAATTATGTCACAATTTCTATAGTGCACGCCCACACGCCCGTCACCTAGCATGTGTGTCACCCCCCCAACAATTCACGAAATACATATATTCAGGGTTCATACCCTCAATTCCAAGATTAGAAGAGTTACTTACCTCGAACAAGCCAAATCCAATGACGAGCAAGCTAAACAATGCTCCAGAAATCCCGTTATGCGCGTATCAACTTCTAACGGCTCGAATCTAGTCAAAATAATTTGATTTAGCCCACAAAAATTATAGTACTTAATTCCATATCAAAATAATAATATTTTCCAAAAATTTGAAATTGTGCCCCAAACATTACTTGTGGGGCCCACGTCTCGGAATCCGATAAAAATCACAAAATTCGAGTCCAACCATACCAAAATTACTCAAATCCGACCTCAACTCGGCCTTCAAATCCTCAATTTAAACTAAGAGGGTTTTAAAAAATTTCTAACTTAATTTTCCAATTAAATGATAAAAACAACCATGGATTCGGGTAATTTAACCAATATTAAGTTAAGAACACTTACCCCGTTGTTTCCTCTGAAAATCGCCCAAACATCGCCTCAATCTTAGCTCCAAATAGTTAAAAATAGAAAATGGGACGAAGTCCCATTTTCTGAACTTAAACTTTCTGTCCAGGCATCTCTTCTTTGCGAACGCGACAGGTCCCTCGCGTTCGCGAAGCACAACTCGACTGCCCACAAATTCAACTCTTCGCGAACGCGAAGTTTTGCAAATCTTACCCTTCGCGAACGCGACCACTGCTTCGCGAACGTGAAGCTTTAACAGCTCACACCTTCGCAAATGCGACCGCCACCTCGCGAACTCGTAGAACAAGAAACCGGGGTCTCCAATCGCCTCACTCCCCTTCGCGAACGCGACACCTCTCACGCGTTCGCGATGCACACACAGACCATAACTTCACGTTCGCATCCTCCCCTCCACGAACGCGAAGAACAAAACCTCACACTCAGAAAACACTCTTCGCAAACATGAGGGCCCACTCACGAACGCGAAAGAGAATATCAGAAAATGCAGCAACAGATATCAGCAATCTCACCAAGGCCAAAAATGATCTGTTAACACCCCGGAACTCATCCCAGCCCCTCGGGACCTCAACTAAATATACCGACAAGTCTTAAAACATCATACGGGCTTAGTAGAACCCTCAAATCACCTCAAACAATGCTAAAACCATGAATTACACCCCAATTCAAGCCTAATGAACTTTGAAATTTCTAGTTTTTAAAAACGACTCGGGAACCTATCAATTCACGTCCAATTGACATCAAATTTTGCACACAATTCATAAATGACATAATGGAGGTATTTAAATTTTTAGAATCGGATTCTTACCCCGATATCAAAAAGTCAACCACCCGGTCAAACTTCCCAAAAATTCAACTTTCGACATTTCAAGCCTAATTCCACTACGGACCTCTAAATAATTTTCCGGACATGCTCCTAAGTCCAAGATCACCATACGGAGCTATTGGAATCATCAGAATTAAATTTCGAGGTCGTTTATACATAAGTCGACATCCTGTCACTATTTTAACTTAAGTTTTAAACCTTAGAACTAAGTGTTCCAATTCATTCCGAAACCTCACCTGACCCGAACCAATTACCCCGACAAGTCACAGAATAACTGTAAAGACCAATTTGAGCAGTAAATGGGGAAACAAGATTGTAGTACTCAAAACGATCGGTCGGGTCGTTACAAAACCAAACTTAAAAAAATCTAATCCAATCGGAACTTATTTGGATTGGAGTTGGATTGTCATTTCTTCAATCGGAAAATCGAAAATCTAAACCTAAATTTTCATTTGCAGTCTGAAATGCCCGAACGCCCACCCCTAGGTTTGGGTCACAACCATAGTAAGAATCTAGCTACCCAGAGTGAGAATTGAAGAAAACAAAGAAGAAATGCTAATTAAACTCATAATATAAGATTAAAATGATAAAATATGATGTTTACGATCTAAACTAAAATGAAAAAATGTAATGGTTACAGTAGCTCAAACTTCGAAACTTGAACTAAAATGTGAAACTCGTCTATTTATAGTGGGCCAAAATTTGCTGGCAAAAATACTCTTTAGGAGGTTCTGCGGCCGCACAATTCCATGTGCGGTCCGCAGATTGCTTCAGCTAGTAGGTCTTAAATTCTGCAGCCGCACAATTCTGGATTGCGGCTGCAAAGCATCTTCTACGGCCGCACAATTCTTGTGCGGTCCGCACGTCAACAAGGCTTCTGGTCTTGGTCTTTTGAATACATTCTGAACTTTGAATCATTTGTCAGTGCAAACAGTGTTCTGCGGCCGCACAATTCATGTACGGTCTGCACATTAGCTAGAATTATGTTGGGAGATTTCACTTGTCATGCGATCGCAGATACAATTCTGCGGTCCGCACTTTCTTCTGCGGTCCGCACTTCTTAAGTTCTGCTCCCCCATCTTGACTTGTGATTCAGAATACTCCTTTTTGAGTCGGATTTCATCATTAAAGACCAAACTTCCAATAGTCTTGCAATTTGCACACTTTCATTAGTTTCGGGAACATAAATCAATACTTTCGGACTAAAACAAAAGCAAAATGTTCTAATAAGTAGTCACAATCCCCACTTATTAACTCCCCCAAAAGTCTTTGCTTGTCCTCAATAAAATAAATTATTTCCCACCTCCTAGAGTTAATGGTCATTTCAGCTAGCCAAAGGTGAGCGAGTCACACGTCATTTGAGACCAATAATTACCCACACTACTCCTGCATTATCAACAAGGTGACAAGTTAAATATTCATGTACATATAGTTCTAATGTGACATTTGATCTTCAAGAATTGACTTTACTCATCAAGGATTCTTGTTCTATCATGTAGGTTATGGTGGACTCCAAACTCTTCCTCCTTTATTTTTCATTTGCCAATCTCTCTTAAGAAATTAGCACTCGATCTTAAGATTTATGAAAGGTTCACTCGTCTTTCACTAGAGAATGTCACAAGTACGACTTCAAGTACCATAAGCTTGCCCCTCATGTAGATCTCTACTAATGTAAGCTCACTCGGTTTTAAATCAAGTAGGACTTCTTTTGGGTTGTAATGAAGGCTTTTGGATTAGGGTAGGATACCATATAGGTAAGTGGTTACAGCTTTCTTTAAGCACTCGACATTTTCATTTCTCGGCTCATAATTACTAATTCTTGGAGGCATTTTCTTTTCATTGGGGACTAGAGAGACTTAACATTAATCTTTCTTGTTCATTTCATTCTTTTTCTCTCTTTTTGATTGCTCATGGTAGGGATCATTACCTCCTTTTTGAATCCATCAACCCTTCCACTTATTCACGTTTTGCATTTTTCTTTTTGTTCTTTTATTTTCTTCCCTTCTCCTTTCATAGAGATAATTTCTTTTCTCTTTTTATGCCTTGATACCCTTTTCAAATTTTTCATCTCTCCCCCAAACTTATGATTTAAGCCACTTATTTTATAAGAGTGTTAAGAAAAGTTCGGGTGCCAAGAGAAGGTCACGATAAAACGGGTAAAGGCTTATAACATGGTTATCAAATGAGAAAGACTAGAGGCTCAAAGGGGTTGACTAGGGATAACGACATTGGTTGGCAATAGAAATCTCAAACGGGCCAAGGAAATCCTATAATCACCTCTCAAACCAATAAAAGATTAGGATTTCGCCTTGAAACACATTCGGGGAAAGTTCTAGACCCTTCGTACGAATACTTGGACTAGCAACAATTCATCTCACCCCCACGCAACTAGATTGTAAAAGATGATAGAGTCGAGAGCCTACAAGGGCCACATTCTAGTTTAAAGATCACTATAGTCCAATTAAATCACTTGATATTTATTAAAGTCAACTCAATAGTCACAAAGTCACTAACTAGAGGTATTTCTTTCAAAAACTTTGTCTCTAACCATAAGCATGTAGTTAAGTGTGTTGGTACCAATTAAAGCATGATTAACTCTTTGAGAATGACTTGAATATGTATTTTTATTTATTACTACTACTATTATTACCTAAACACAAAAACAGACTCATTCACTTAGAAGGTTGTCACGCCATCCATCGTTCGAACGTATCACCCGGTTCACACAACAACTACCTTTGGAAAGAACAATAGAGTTAAGAAAACCAAAGGATTATTATCTACTATAACATAAAAAGAAGCTACTTAACAAAACAAGAGCTAATATGGAAAAACTAAAGAAGCTAATAAGCAAAAACTACTAAAGAGAGATAAATATACATAAGAGAAGAGAGAGAATCTAGATAAATACAAATAAGAAAAGAAAGAATATCATCAAATTATTATAGACCAAATGTATCAAAGTATAACAATGTGTCAAATAAACTC
>AWOL01S0009911.1:80534-109930 GCA_000715115.1 Nicotiana otophora
CGAATAAAATTAATCATTATCCCCAAAGCTTAGCAAAATAAGAGTAAAAGAGGAGAGGGTGAAGAAAACTCCCTATGGATTCGTGGACATCTCAGTGTCCCCAGAAATGTCATCTCCCTCGGGATCAGCCAACTGAATCTCATTATCATCAAATCTAGGCATGGCTGGGTCGTCGAACATCGCACGCACTACCTCAGCAGTGATGGCAGCAAGGTCTAGCTCGTCAAACTGGCCAGCTGGTGTTACTCGTGTAGACGGTGTTAAAGGATCTGGGGCAGACTGGTGCAGGTCAAGCAATATATCAAAAGGAAGATCTCCAGCTGTAGCAAGTCTAGTCACCTCCCGCCGGAGCTTGTCCACTGATTTCTTGCTGACCTAGGATTTACTCATCTTCTTTAATTCCTTTCCCAACTCCTCATTCACTAACCCATGGTGTACCAAGGTGTCCATGATCATCTTTTGGTTCTCCAAAATCTTTTTCAGTGTCTCATCAATGTCAGAAAGAGCCTGTGGTGCCTGAGAAGTGGATCGTGCTGCAATAGTACTAGACAAGTCAGTCAGCTTAGAAATAGGTGTCTGCATGCAGTTGTTGAGACTCGCCAATGTCTAGGACTACTCGCAAAGCAGATAGGGGAACTATGGTCACGAACACTGGCTTTAGAGAAACTCTAGGGGTTGTGGTAGGAGGTGAAGATGATGGTGGAGGCATTGCAGTGGCACTGGTAGAAGGCTAAGAAGAGGTGGATAGAAGAGAAGCTTCCTCAGAAGCTGCCACTGCTGGCTCATCAGACTGGCATATGGTGGTAAAAGGCTGGACTTTCTTCTTTTGGTTGCTCGCATCCATGAGAGAATACCAGTCGAATGGCTTCTTCGTCTTTACCTTAGTGTCAAAATCTCTTGGCTCTACCTTTGCATTAGTAAGGTACTTTGTGATAGTGTTGGGATAACATAGTCTGAGCTGTCTTGCCGTGAAATCACTTAACTATTGGCCGACATCACAACACCTACATTGGTTGGGTAACTGACCATGATGGAATCCACAAGCACTGCCCGAGGGATAGGAAGGTGGGTCTCATTACGGTATGGATCCAACCTGCTACTAACAAAGGTGTGCAACCCTTTATCCTCAAAGCTTAAAGTATTCCGTTGAATGGGAACCCCATCGATAATCCATGGTGGTGGTGGCTTTGGTGGTGCTAGAATCTCAGCCAACCAAGAACGGACATCCTCTTTCAGTGCACACTTCTTCAAATACTCGTTCAGCTCAACATCCTCGAAGCCCAAATACGCATTTAGTGTATGCTGATCAAACCTCACCTTGAGGTTGCGTACTTTGGTCACCTTCGTTCCTTTCTTGATTTGAGCAACATTGGCATAAAATTCTTAGACGAGAAGTTCTTTTGCATCCTCCACTTTCTCGGTGAACCACATCCACCCCTTTCGTGCATTGAACTGTATCAATATAGCTGGGTTGTATTTCTCCAAATCATTCAACAGAAACTGTCGCCCAAGAGTTAGCGACCTCACTGGCCACCACTTACAAAAACTGGTGAAGGCAGCCAAGCTGACAAAATGATCCTCCAAAACCTCTTTCTTCTTTGATCTCTCAAGCCATGTACCTATAGCATCTCCCCCTCTGCCATTATTATGGATATCATGTGTAACCTGTGCCTCAGGGACTGGTGTAGACGATGGCTTAGAATCCTGACTAGCACTCTCCGATCCCTCGGAGGTGCTGTGAGATGTAGACGACTCGTCCCTAAGATGGTATCTCCCCTGCAGCCTCGAATGGGTGGACGTATGCTTCTCCCGAACAGAGGCTGAGTTGCCCTTTGACACCTCCCTAGACGGGACATAGGAGCTGGATTCGGAGAGGTCTGCACCTCTCCCTCTCTCGGCTATTGTTTTATTTCTTATTGTCTTGGGCTGGTCAAGGGGAGAGGCACTTTTGCCTCGACCCCGAGAAGATTCACCTCTCCCCTTTGAAGTGTCGCCTTGGACTCTTGATCGAACCATTGTCTGTATTAAGAAAAGGAGATTGTTAGTTGTAATTTATTGTTCAAAAACATACAAGAGACATGTAGGTAAGGGAGAAACAATTGGACAAAGTGAAGTTGTGCAGTTGAGTCATGCCTGCAGGATAAGGGATGTGGGGTCCGCACAATTTGACCTGCGACCGCAAATGAGAACTTGCGGTCTGCACATTTTTGTTGTGCAGCCGATGAAGGGAAGTGCGGTTCGCACATTTGAGATTGCGGCCGCACTTTTAACATCCAAAATTATAAACTCTCAGATGATAGAGAAATGGTCAATCTGCGGCCTCAAGAGGAAATATGCAGTTCGCACCATTTGACTTGTGGCCGCAACTTGGAGTCTCAAAAGTAAAGACTCTCTGATGACAGAGAAGGGCCTAATCTGCGACCGCAAGAGGAAATATGTGGTCCGCAAAATTTTACTTATAGCTGTAGATTCGTGCCTCACATAAGTATCTGAAAATCCATATATGCGGACCATACAATTCAAGTGCGACCGTAGAATTCATACAACTACGAGCATACAACTTTTTTTTTTAATCTAAGATTTTTCAATTTCTTGCACAAATAGGCATGACAACATTGTAAAAGCATGAAATTTTACTAGCCCAGTCCCAGTAGAGCATGTATCAAATTAATCCAATTCAGATCTACCCCACATGGACACACAATCGAACTTTAATAACATATGGCCTAAAATGAATTAAGAAATCTACAAATTAAACTAATATAAAACTTAACATGAAATTGTAGCATACCAGATAGAGTGAATGCATTGAGTGAGTAATCTAGGTGGCCATGTGTGCGGACAGTTGAACTCTCCAAGAAAATTTAGCAGGGCACGGTGTTTTGTTCAAAGTGGGAAAAGGGTAAAATGAGCCCTTTTGTTCTATTTATACCATTCAAAATGAGAAGGGATCAGAGATGAGTACAGCCGCACAGTTTCATGTGCAGTCCGCACCCTACCACCTGGGAGATCATTCTTAAAACCAATATGTGGTCCATACATTTTCAGGTGCGGCCCCATATTTCACGTGTGATCGCAGATCGACCTTTGCACTGACAAGCTTAAACTTTAGAGAGATGGTATTTTTGATGTTCCAAACATGTGGTCCGTAAGAGAAATGTGCGGCCGCAATGCTCATATACTATGGCAGATAAAAATGTGTGGTTCACACAAATAAAGTGTGGTCCGCACTCTTTTAAACACTTAGCCATATTTTCGTCCACAATTCTTGTAAGTCGCACTCATGCCTGTAGCACACTTCAAATCAAGTTAGAACATAAATAACACCTAACTATGAAAGAAATAGGAAAATAATCATGGATTTCCTCCCAAAAAGCGCCTGATTTAATATCGCAGTACGACGCAGAATACCCTCAAGTGAAATGAATAACCGCCACAACGTGGCTATCTCCAACCTTTCCTAAGTAGTGCTACACCTGGTGACCATTGACTCAGAATACTTCATTATTTTTTTTCTTCAAGTCTAATGCACCAAAAGATGTCACGCCCTCAATTTAAACAGTTTCACTCCATTTGGATTCTAGCTTCCTGAGAAACATCCTCAACTTTGAGTTAAACAACAATACAAGATCACTCACCTTGAACTCATTGTTCCAAATGTATTTGTCATGAAGATATTTCATCTTTTATTTGTACAAGGACGAACTCGCATAAGCATGGCATCAGAACTCATCCAATTCATTCAATTGTGCAACCCTCAAGTTAGCGCCTACATCTCAATCAAGATTCAACTTCTTTAGAGCCCACATGGCCTTGTGCTCTAGTTCGACCGAAAGATGACAAACTTTCCCGAAAACCAACCGGTTTGGTGATATTCCGATAGGTGTTTTGTAAGTCGTCCGATAAGCCCTTAATGCATCATCAAGCTTCTTGGACCAATCCGTCCGATTAGCATTTACCGTTTTGGACAATATACTCCTTATCTTCTGGTTGGGTACTTCCACTTGCCCACTAGCCTGTGGGTGATAGGGAGTCGTGACTTAGTAAGTAATACCATACTTGCTAAGTAAAGTGTCGAAAGCCTTGTTGTAAACCTGTGACCCCCCATCGCTTATAATTGCATGTGGAGTACCAAACCTTGTGAAAATATTCTTCTACAAGAAATCCACAACACTTCTCGCCTCATTTTTGGGTAAAGAAACAGCCTCAACCCATTTGAACACATAATCCACCGCGACCAAGATGTAGGTGTTTCCACAAGAATTCACAAAAGGGCCCATGAAGTCAATACCCCACACATCGAAAATATCAATCTCCAAAATGGTTGTGAGGGAAATTTCATTTTTCTTTGAGATTCCACGAGCCCTTTGACATCCATCACATATTTTCACTAACTCACTACAATCTTTGTAAAGAGTAGGCCAATAGAAACTGCAGCTAAGCACTTTGGCCATAGTTCTTGCTCCATCATGATGATCACCATATGGAGAAAAATGATAATCCCCATGAATTTCACCTTGATCTTTTCCGGTACACATCTTCTAATCACCCCATCCGTACAAATCCGGAAAAGGTATGGTTCATCCCAATAATAGTCTTGACAATCCCGTTTGAGCTTCTTCCTTTGACTTGAAGAGAACACATCCGGAATGATTCCACACACAAGAAAAGTTGCTAGATTCGTGAACCATGGAACCTCTTTCATTGAAATTTCCAAGAGTTGCTCATCGGGGAAATAGTCATTGATCTTAAGGCCATCATGCGGCCTCCCCTCCTCCTCCAAACGTGACAAGTAGTCTGCCACTTGGTTTTCACTACCTTTTTTACCTTGGATGTCAATATCAAATTCTTGTAACAAGAGCACCCATCTCATCAAACGATCTTTAGAGTCCTTTTTTCTCATAAGATAACGAAGCGCCATATGATCTGTGTGGACAATGACTTTTGTACCCATCAAGTATGGGCAGAGCTTCTCAATTGCAAACACAATACCAATGAGCTCTTTCTCCGTAATGGTATAGTTGACATGGGCACTATTCATGGTCTTACTGGCATAGTAGACCAGATGAAATATCTTGTTGATGCGTTGCCCCAAAACAGCCCCAACCGCTATGTCACTTGCATCACACATGAGTTCAAAAGGCACACTCTAATTTGGAGCGGTGATGATGGGAGTAGTTGTCAACTTGAGATTCAATAATTCAAAATCTCTCATGCAATCATCATTGAAATTAAACTTAGTATCCTTCTCAAGAAGCTTGCACTGGTTCACCATCTTAGATAAGTCTTTGATAAAGTATCGGTAAAAACCCGCATGGCCTAGGAAACTCTGCACACCCTTCACCAAAGTAGGGGTGGAAGCTTAGAAATCACCTCAATCTTTGCCTTGTCAACTTCAATTCCATTCCTTGAAATATTTGGCCAAGGACAATACCTTCCTCGACCATGAAATGGCATTTCTCCCAATTGAGCACCAAATTTGTTTCTTCATATCTAGCCAACACTTTGTCCTAATTTTCAAGACAAGCATCAAAAGAATCTCCAACCACCGAGAAGTCATCCATGAAAACTTCAAGGTGGTCCTCTACCATGTCTGTGAAAATAGCCATCATACACCTTTGCAAAGTCGCCGGTGCATTGCACAAACTAAATAGCATCCGCTTGAAAGCAAAAGTACCATAGGGACATGTAAAGGGTTGTTTCTCTTGATTTTACAGAGAAGTGAAAATTTGGTTGTAGCCCGAGTACCCAGCAAGAAAGAAGTAGAAAGCACGGCCAGCCAATCTATCGAGCATTTGATCTAAGAAAGGAAGTGGAAAGTGATCCTTCCTTGTGACTTTGTTGAGCTTGCGATAGTCTATACACACCCTCCAACTAGTCACCGTTGTAGTAGGCATCAACTCATTCTTTTCATTTGTGACCACCGTCATGCCCCCTTCTTTGGGACACATTGAACCGGAGAAGTCCATGAACTATCACAGATGGGGTAGACAACCCCGACATCCAACCACTTGATAATCTTTTTCTTGAAAAAGTCTTGCATAGCCTCATTGAGTGTCCTTTGATGTTCAATAGATGGTTTGGTGTGATCCTCCAACTTGATATTATGCATGCAAAAGGCGGGGCTTATCCCCCGAATATCCGCAAGGTCCACACAATAGCCTTTTTCCTCTTTTGTAGAACCACCAATATGGAATCTACCTGCACGTTAGTCAAACAAGAGGAAAGAATAACCGGTAAAGTAGAAGAAGGACAAAGAAATTCATATTGAAGATGTGGAGGCAATGATTTCAACTCCAAGGTAGGAGGCTCTTCAATAGAAGGCTTTGTGGGAGGAGTTGTCATATTTTCAAGATCCAAGGACAATTTCGGGGGTGCATAGTTGTACGACCCTATTCCTTGCAAAGATTTTATACATTCCATGAAGCCATCCATCTTGTTATCATCAAAGTTGTTCAAGACGGCCTCCAACATATCACCAATATTGATTGTAGCACTTGTTTCATCAATAATAACATCAGTCACCAAGTCAACAAAAGAACACACTGCATTGCTATTTGGTTTCCGCATGGACTTACACACATGAAACACCACTTTTTCATCACCACCCTGGAAAGTGAGTTCTCCGGCTTCAACATCACAAAGCGCCTTACCCGTAGCAAGGAAAGGTCTCCCAAGAATAATCGGCACTTCATAATCAACCTCGCAATCTTGAGTGACAAAATCCGCCGAAAGAATAAATTTACCAACATGAATCAAAACATATTCAATCACTCCCAAAGGCCTCTTCATAGTACGATCGGTCATTTGCAATCTCATAGAGATAGGTCTTGGTTTCCTAATTCCCAAAGTCTTGAATACCGAATAGGGAATCAAATTTATACTTGCCCTAATATCACAAAGAGCTTTAGCAAACTCAGGACTTCCAATTGTACAAGAAATCGTGAAAGAACCGGGATCCTACAACTTAGGAGCCATTGAATGAACAATTGCACTCATTTGATGAGTGACTTTGATGGTCTAAAAATTCATTGACTGCATCTTTATCATATGATCCTGCATAAACTTTGCATAACCGGACATTGCTTCAAAGCTTCAACTAATGGCACATTGATTGAAAGAATCTTCATCATTTGAATGAACTTCTTAAATTAATTTTCACCATTTTTCTTGGCACGTCTTTGAGGGTATGGAGGTGGAGTCTTAGGCAATGGTACCTTATCCTTTTGCACTACCGTCTCCGGTATGTTAATAATGTGTTCCCTAGATGGGTTCACCTCCTCTTGAGTCTCTTCTATACTGTCATTAATATCAATCCGAACTTCATCATTAGGTTGAACCACATTGTTTGGGATCTCTTCTTCTTGCATCACTTGATCATCATCAACAAGTTTCCTTCCACTTGAGGTGGGTGCATTCCCACCTCTTCCACTTCTTGTGCTAACCACCATGGCATGCCCCATGTTATTACTACCCTTTGGGTTTACCACCGTTTCACTTGGTAGTGCCCTCTTAGGACAAGAATTTAAATCTTGAGAGATTTGACCCATTTGAACTTCTAGGTTGTGGATTGATGCGATGTGTGAGGCAAGTTGGGCATACGAATCGACATTCTTTTCCATTATTTTCTTGAACATATTTTCAATATGCCTATCTCATTGTTTGAAGAACCAGAACCATGGGAAGGATAAGGAGATGGGTTGCTTGGTTGTTGGTACGTTGGGGACCTTTGAAAACCTAACCCCCGATTTCCTTGATTGTTGCTCCCTCCGCCTTGATTGTTACCTCCCCAATTTCCATATTTGTTTCCACTCCAAATACCTTGATTGTTGTTGTTGTTGTTATGCCAACCCCCTTGATTGTTGCCTCCACTCCAATTTCCTTGATTGTTATAATTCCAATTGCCTTGATTGTCTTATGGTCGCCATTGTTGTTGGCTTCGGACTCGAAAGTTGTTTCTTTGTCCTTGAAAATTATTCACATATTGCACTTCCTCTTCTTGTTCATTATAGGAATTATGTTTCTCAAAACTGCCATCTTCTTGCACATAGTTCTCCACTCGATTTTGTACTTGTGGACCCTTGGTCCTCCTTTTGTTCACCATCATGTTCACTATCATGTTCAGTCCTTGCTAAGGATTTTATACTTGATTTAGTTGGGCCTTTGCTAGTTGAGTCATAGTAGTTTTCAATTCGGCAATGGCTTGCCTATGGTCTTGTAATTCTTTATGAAGGTGGATCATATTCGGGTCACCTTGTGGAACATTGGCCCAGTATTGCCAAGCTGACGATGTGCCCACCATCTCATCCAAAATATCACACGCCTCCGCATAAGGCATAGTAATAAAGTTCCTACCGACTAGTTGATTCACTACACATTAGTTGGTCGTGTTAATCCCATGATAGAAAGTTTGCTGAATCATGTTTTCAATCATATCATTGTTGGGACATTCCTTGACCATAGTTCAATAGCGCTCCCAAATCTCGTTTAGTGATTTATTCGGCTCTTGCTTGAATGCAGTTATCTCCTCTCGAAGCATAGCCATATGTCCGGAAGAGAAGGGAAAAAGCAATCCTCAGAGAGAGAAGGGAAAAAACCTTAGCCTCAATGCATCCTTAGAGACATTTGTTTTCTTGCTCCCCTAACAAGTGTCAACAAACCCCTTCAAATGTTTATAAGCATTTTTTGTTACAGCACCGGTGAAGAAACCCCGTTGCTCAAGCAGAGTGTCATCACATTGGTTATTTGAAAGTTGCAAACCCTAATACAGGGAAGGACTATTGCACTAGCATAACCTTCGCTGGAAAATATCAGGTGTGGGGTCGCTCGTGGTGGAGGTGGGGGTGGAATGGGAACATTTTCATGAGGTACCCGGCTTCTTCGATTGTCTTGTGGCTCAAGGGGTAGCTCCTCCTCTACTTGCTCTGCATTCGCATCCAAATCCCCAAAAGGCAAATTTCTGAGCTCATTGTTCGCCATAGTTGTACCTAAGATTTTTAACACAAGTTAGTAACACGGAAAGAAAAGAAGATATTGCAAAAGAAAACATAAATATATAGATAACAACTTTTTAACTCCCCGGCAACGGCGTCAAAAATTGATCCACGTCCAATCTGCACTCAATAGTGAGTGGAAACGGTCATTGAAAGAATAGTACCCAACAAGAGTTGGGTCGATTTTCAGAGGGAGTTACTATCGGTGTTAGGAGTATATACTCGACAAAAGTGAATGGAATAACTAAATTATGCTTCCAAACAATAGGTTTTGATTTCTAATTCTAATTTTACTTTATCAATTATAAGCTAAGAAATGAAACTAGATGCGAATGAATGTTTTTTGTGTTTTTCCAAATAGTTAAAAAACCTGGGGATGTGACCATAACCTAGGTGTTCACCTAATGGATTAAATACGTTAACACTTCTTTTGTTGATTGGGGTGTATTAGAGCTCTCAACTCTACGTTGCCCACTCAATACCTCTCGGTCAAACAGTGATTTTGTCTAATTTGACTTTCTCAAGTCCAAATGGGTATCAAACTAAATAGTTGATATGAGCTCAAGCCGGGTTCTCACTATCCCTAGTTTTAACACTTTAATTAGGTTAATCAACCCCTTAATTAGCCCAATTTCTTGTTAGCCAAGTTATCGGAGACTAGGTCCCTCTTTCTCAAGTAGAGACTAGGTCAAAAGGGCATGAATCAATGTTTGGAACCATTAATTCTAAAATTGAAGCATGAACTAAGCTAAATAATCAACCCCTAATCATAACACATATTAAATTAAGTACTCATAAGGTTTACACATTAGGTTTAGGTCACAACCCTAGTAAGAATCTAGTTACTCATAGTGAGAATTGAAGAATACAAAGAAGAAATGCTAATTAAACTCATAATCTAAGATCAAAATGATAAAATATGATGTTTAAGACCTAAAATAATCACAAACTTCCTAAAATGGCAAACTGTAACGGTTACAGCAGCTCAAACTTCGAAACTTGACCTAAAAATATGAAACTCGTTTATTTATAGTGGCCCAAAGTTCACTGACAAAAATACCCTTTGGGAGGTTCTGCGGCCGCACAATTCCATGTGCGGCCTGCAAATTGCTTCAGCAAGCAGGTCTTGAATTTTGCAGCCTCACTATTCTGGATTGCGACTAAAAAGCATCTTCTGCGGCTGCACAATTCTTGTGCGGTCTGCACTTCAGCAAGGTTCCGGGTCTTGGTCTTTTGCACACTCTCTGAACTTTGAATCATTTGTCAGTGCAAACCTTGTTCTACGGATGCACTATTTATGTGTGTACCACACATTAGCTAAAATTCAGTTGGGCTCTTTCACTTGTCCTACGGTCGCATATTGAATTTTGTGGTCCGCACTTTCTTCTACGGATCGCACTTCTTAAGTTCTACGCCCCTTCTTGCTTTGTGATTCAGAATAGTCCTTTTTTATTTGAATTTCATCATTGGAGATCAAACTTCCAATATTCCAGCAATTTGCATACTTTTATTAGTTTCGAAAATATAAATCAATACTTCCGGACTAAAACAAAAGCAAATAGATGCTAATATAGTCAAAATCCCCAATTATGAGCTGGCATGAGAGGAAATAACAATACCAACCAACAATCTAAACAAGTAAGGGTACAACAAGGTTACAAAGCTAAAGAAGAGCAAACCACAGTGGTGTTAACACACAATACTTTGAAGGGAAATGAAGCCATGGATGTTGTAATTGTCGACAACATTGAGTCTTTGTTTGAGGTAACTATAAGCTCTACACAATTGCCTCAGAAGCCCACCAGACTCGATAGGGAAAGAAACACCAAGAACAAGACAAAACCCCAAATCCAGAAGGCTAAGGGAGGCCAAGAAAAAATTAAACAAGGTAAAATAACTATATATCCATAGGAAAAAGATGACGAGTGCCAAGTCATGGATTTTAGTCAAGTTCATGTGACAGATGAAGAGATGCAAAAACCGAGCAAAGGCAGGAAGAGGTTCAACTCTAAAGCCGTCATTCCTATTGAAGCTTCTCTAATCCCTGAAACTGTTAGGATGAATCAAAATAAGTATATAGGCGATGGCTTTAGTCAACTAAATGCTCCTCTCTATGGACTGGATCCCATATTAAATAATAGTTATGCTGGGAGCAAATCTCAAGAGAGGTGCATGAGGGAGCATAAATGGATAGAACAGAGGCTCATATGTCTGTCAAAATATATAATGAGCCCATACAGTTATCAAGCTCCACAAAAGAGGAAACAACCTACAAATATCAGGAAAATTACACTATCATGGAGGGCTTAACAGAAGAACAACCTAGCTCCAAATCAGATGATGAACAAATTCAGAGTACCAGAAAGGACTTGATAATTGAAGGCAGGAAGGATACTATTAATCAGGTTCAACAAAATATCACTTTCTTCAACAATTTGTCTCCAAGGAGGTTGCGAGATTCGAGCAGGAGAGGAACACTTTTTTCTTCTTCCAATGGATTAGACAATAACATCCAAGGAGAACAAACAGACCATTAACCTGATATTTTTCATGATCGATACAATATCATAGAATATTAGAGGGATAGGGCCACAAGGTGCTACTAAAAGGCTCAAAACTGTAAAGCAACACAAAATTCCTTTTGCCTTCCTGCAAGATCCTATGGCTACAACAAGAAAGATAGACAGGTTTAAAAGAAGACTATGCTACCTGTCTTGTTTCCATAATTGCTCCAACAAAATCTAGATTCTATGGTCCAATGAGTATGTGCTGGATATCATGGAAGACAGAGAACAACATGTATTAGTACATATCACTATTACACAGAGGCCTATATCCTTCTTCTTGAGTGTAGTTTATCTCAAATGTGATAAAAAATTAAGAAATTTTATGTGGGATGATCTTAGAGCTACTGCCAGTACCATAAATGGTCCATGGGGAGTTGTGGGGGACTTTAAAGTTATTACCAACGCTAAAGAGAAACTAGCGGACAAAGATTTTAGAGTTGAGGAAAGTCTTGACTTTATTTATTGTCTTTCTGATTATGGGTTGCAAGATGGGGGTTATGTAGGATCTGATTTCACATGGAGTGATAATAAAGATCCCCCAAATACTATATGGAAAAGATTAGACATATTGGTTTACAATGTTAAATGGTTTGATCTATTTGGTGTAACCTCGATCACTTATATGTCTAGAACATGTTCTGATCACTCTACATTATTGATTTCATGTGGGCTTTTGTCCTACTGAGCATGTTAGGTATTTTATGTTTCTGCGTTTCTGGGTGGAGCATGAGGAGTACCTTAATGTGATTCAACAGGCCTGTTTGGAGGAGACAATGGTAATCCTCTTTATAATTTGCATAAAAAAATCAAGAGAGTATGCGCTGCACTAAGCTCTTGGTCTAGAATTTCCTTTGGGGATATTTATGAGGAGCCTAAAAGGCTGGAAGTAGAGATTAGAACACTGGAAGAAGTCTACCTTGTTGAAAACAACCAAAGCAACATGCTCAATTTATCCAAAGCTAAAGCAAAGTTCAAAAAGTTCCTTAAATTGCAAGATAGTGTGCTTAGACAAAAATCCAGAGTTAAGTGGTTTACTGAAAAGGTGATGAGAACATTGCCTTCTTTCATGGTGCCATTAGAGATAAAAGGAAAAAGTTGTCCGTCATGAAGATCAAAGATGGTAATGATAATTGGGTGGAGGGCACTTCTGAGATAGTTGATGCTGGAGTAAGATATTTTCAGGATTTTCTCAGCGCTGATAACACTTCTGAAGATCTACAAGCCTTGAATATTATTAAAAAGGTCATCAATGATGATGATAACAACTTCATGTTGTCCATTCCCTCTACACAAGAAGTTAAAGACAGTGTCTTCTCTATTGATCCCGATAGTGCACCAGGTCCTGATGGCCTTAGTGGAAGATTCTATCAAACTGCTTGGTCTGTGGTTGGAAATGATATTCATAGAGCAATTGTAGCTTTCTTCCGTGGGGTTGTCTTACCTAGATTCTTCTCTCATACTTTCTTGGTAATGCTTTCAAAATTTGATTCTCCCAAAACTTCTCAGATATTAGACATATTATTCTATGCAATGTTATTGGAAAAATCATTGCCATGGTAATCAATGCGACTTAGTTCCCTCTTGCCTAAAATCATCTCTAATAACCAAAGTGTCTTTGTGAAAGGTAGAACCATCAATGAGAATATTCTACTGGCTCAGAAAATTATTTCTGATATTAAGAAGCCTATGAGAGGCAGCAATGTTGTTATTAAACTTAATATAACTAAGGCATATGATATAGTTTCCTGGCCATATCTATGCTTCATGTTAAGACATCTGGGTTTTGCTGAGGAATGGATTTATCTTATCTACAAGTTCATTTCTAATAACTAGTACTCGCTGATAGTCAATAGTAGTAGGCATCGCTTCTTTAAATCAAGTATAGGACTTAGACAAGGTGACCCCCTTTCTTCCTCCCTTTTTGTCCTAAGTGCTTAATTGCTGCTCAATGCATCACAAAACAATACCCTCTTTCTCCCTCCCTTTTTGTCCTAAGTGCTTAATTGCTGCTCAATGCATCACAAAACAATAGGATATTTCATGGTTTCTACATGAAGAGACAAGGCCCTCAAGTCAACCATCTGGCCTTTGCTGATGCTATCCTCTTTACTAGTGGTGAAAAGTATTCCCTCTAGCTTATTTTAAATACTCTGAATACTTATGAATCTGTTTCTGGCCAATTGATAAACAAGAACAAAAGTTGCTACTCTATAGATGAGAATACTCCTCAGAGCACTATTAGAAGGGTGGGAAGGATTCTTGGTATGAGGTTTGATAAACTTCACATGAGGTATCTACGTTGTCCTATATATTGTGAAAGAAAGAAGCTTTCTATCTTTGCTTATATGGTTACCAAGAATATCAACAGAGTTAGAGATTGACATTTAAAAATTTTGTCTAGTGGGGGCAAGACTGTCCTCGTTAGACATGTTCTACTAGTCATAAATATTTACACTCTAGCAGATGGTCATCCTCCTAAAGGGTCCGTGAATATGATTGAGAAGTTTATAGCCAGTTTTTTCTGGTCTGGCCAAGAAGAGGGGGGAAGATACCATTGGGTCTCCTGGTCTAAATTACTTTTCTCCTATGAAGAAGGGGGAGCTAACTTCAGAAGACTTAAAGATATTAACCATGCTTTCACGACCAAACAATGGTGGAACCTTAGAACCACTAATTCCCTATGGTCACAATTCATGAAAGCCAAATACTTTGGCAATGAGCATCCTATCAACCTCCATTGGAGGAATGGACAATCTCATAATTGGAAGGTCATGGGTAATCTGAAGAGTAAAATGGAGCCCCGCATTCAATGGCATTTGAAAAAAGGGAATATGAGCTTTTGGTTTGAGAACTGGTCCAAGCTTGGTTCGCTGCACAATAGAATGGGAGGTGCTATTTTGCATGGTAATATCAATGGTATACCCCATTTTAAACTGGTTAAAGTAAATGTACAACATATAGGCAATTTCGAGTTTGATTAAAGTTAAAGAGTCGCCACCTAATTATTTTATGGTGAATTAGGACACCAAAAGTAATGTTTAAAGTTAAACTCCGTTAGTGGTCTACTTAACCTAAAGGTTCTAGGTAAGGGTTCAATTAATCTAAAGGAAGGGTTTTTAAGGCACCCTTTAAAATCTATTATAAAATAGTTAACCGACCGTACTAAAGTTAAATAAGGCTGAGTGTAAATGTAACTATGTTTTTTTTTTAGAGAAAATCAGATTCACTCTAAAAGAAAATCAATGCTGAAATGAGTTGTGTTTGTCTTAGAGAAAATTGATTTGGACTTACTTGTTGAGAAAATGTTTTCTATCTAAACTGGATCTAGTCCCGAAGTTACTTCTTAACTTGTTAAAATCCAAACCTCACACAATGGACAAGTATTCATTAATTCAGAAAATGTTTCTTAAAGAAAGTAAAGAAAACAAAGTTGACTTGAAGAATATTTCGAAACAGTGAGAGGAAAAATATAGATGATAGCCTTTGTATTTTAGAAATACTATTAGCTTTAGTTCTTTAAAAATCACAAAATCAGAGTGATCAATTTTACAAAATCGGTAAGGCGGAGATGAAAAGTTTAAAAGCCATCTTTGATTTTGTAATACCTTAGCAGACGTATCAACTAGTGTTTGACGCAGGTCGTAGTTTTAAAGAAAATTAATTAGATATAAATAACTATGTGACAAACTGATTCTTTACTACAGAAAATACTCTTTAAGTAACAAACAAACAAGTAAACACATTTAAACACATTGAAAACAAATCTACTACTCCTACCGAGATGCACCCACTGTCGATGATCACAAACAAGGAAGACCATACCTTTAAAACTTTACAAATTGGTATCTACTCAACATGTTTATGGAAAGGACTAGGTACTATTTCCACTTCATATAAAAAGAAACTTTCTGGATATTCAAGCTAACGTACTAAAATACAAAGCTACCGTTTGACCATAGATTCCCAAATTTATTTTGAAAAATCTGTTTTGGGTGAAGTTTGGCTTGATGATGAAAATGTGTTTGGATATACGTTTTCAAAATATATTTCCCAAATTTATTTTGGAAAAACATGTGTATTATTAGGGATTTGGCCCAAGATTTGGGATTTTACCAAAACATAGGCAAAATCTATGGTCAAACATGTGTTTGTCAAATAAAACTCAAGTTTATTTTGACAAAATCTATGACCAAACGGGTCCAAAGTCATTTCGGATTTTGGTAATGTCATAAATACTATTGGCATGATGTCTAGTTTTTTCTTTTTCTTTTCAAACCTAAAGTAATATTTCTAATACTTCAAATGAGTGAATAGAAAAGCAGTCATGCAAATACCCCGTTTTAAAAGAGAAGTAATGTAGTCACGTTGATATTCTAACAGCAAAACATTTTTTTGTAATATGTTTGAAAGTATCAAGGCATTCTTGATGTGTAAACAGAGAATACAAGTTCTAATCAAGACTTTAAAACAACAGATTGCTACAAATAAATTTTAACATTCTGTTCGCATGGATTATAAACCATAGGCTTCTAAAGACACGAAACAAACAGATTTAACATATAGGAAATTTACTAACTTGTCAAGGTTCTAACATAAATGACTTCAAGCTTCTTAAGTAGAAAATGTATTGGTGAGTCTTAGTGTTCATTTTCTTCTGTATTTCATCGTCTATATCAAACACATAAGTCCAAGCAGAACAAAAATAAAAGAGCAGGAGGTCGAGATTACATCCAAATGCTATGATTCTTGTGAAGTCAAAGCAGTAACTAATAACATGTTTTAATCACAAAATGAATCTGAATACAACATGAGCTTAAATCATGACTTTCCTAATTTCACAACAATATCAAAATGTTACCAACCTATTCTAATGCAGCTATGGAAAATAAAACCTAAGACATGCTTTTCTAAGCAAATACCCATTCCTTAAGTGAAAGAACATAATCAGAAAAGGTCGAAGTTTACCTGCTGTTGGGCAGTGAGACTGGGTCGTCGTCGTCGAATTTATTCTTTCGTCACAAACGGATCCGAAGTAGAGTCGATCTTATTCGAATAATTGATGTGATTAAAGTTAACAGAGAAAGAAAGAAAGAAAGAACGAGTTGTATTTAAATTTGAGCGACTCTATGAGCTTTTGTGATCTTTTTCGTGCTCCCGAACTCCTCGAATCCATTACTCAGATGGTCACTTAACTATCCGAAATTATTTACCAAAATTATCTTTCTTTCGTTTGTAACAACAAAGCCACTTAACTATGCCAATAGACTCAAAAGGTCACTCAATTAGATTTCTCAAATTTTTGATCGTCAAATACCTATTTTACACTCTAAATTATCAACTTTTATCTTCTTCTTTTTTTTAGCTTTTTAATATAATATGTTTTTTCTATTTTTAATTTATATTATGGACTTACCTTAGAATAAATAAAATTTGTTTATAAATTAAAAACATTAAAATAGTATTTAAGCATATATAATGTTAGAATAATAAAATATTGAGCATAGTAGAAAGTTAATTAGAATAATTTATTCATAATAATAATTTTGATATTAACAAAAAAACTCAAAAATTTATTTACACAATAGAGAATGAAAGAAAATAAAAGTTTTAAAATATATATTCCATGCACGTACTATAGAAAATAATTAATTCAAATAAAGGTATTTTTGTAACATACATTACATATTCTTGAATATTATGCCCAATTATATTATTATCTCGGCATGATATATTTTAGAAAAATATTTTTTATTATTTATTTTTAAATAAAATATTTTGTTTTATAGGTAAGTCTAAATGTTTATTACGAAGAGAAAAAACTATAATATTAAAAAAGCAAAAAACAAAAAAACAAAAGATAAAAGTTGATAATTCAGAGGGTAAAATAGGTATTTGGCTATCAAATATTTGATAAATCTGGTTGAGTGATATTCTGAGTGTTATATGCATAGTTAAGTGACTTTGTTGTTACAAACGAAAGAAAGATTGACTTTGGTAGATAATTTTTGAAAGTTGAGTGACCATACGAGTAATGGACTCCGAACTCCTCTTGGTTGAGAGTAGAAGAGAGTATTTATAGGCTGATTTCTAGGGTTCTTGGTTTGGGCGGGATTTTGAAATTGAGTGAAAGCTATTGAACGTTTGAAATTTGAACGTTGATGCTGCAGAAAAATTAAATGAGGTACGGAGCTTCTTATTCCAAAATGGTAATGGCAAGTCTGCCATGGATGTGCAACTTTGAAATTTCTGTGAAGAAAAGGAAAGGAGGAGAAGAAGCCACTGTTTAGGAGAGAGAATGAAAACTTACAGCTTGTTTGGATGGTTGTTACCTATTGTATTGTATCGTATTGTTACTTTAAATAAGATGTTTGTTTGATTGTTACTTAAATTTTATTGTGTCGTGTCATTAAATATGTCGTTACGTAACGACGAAATGTGCCACTTTATGTAACGCCCCATTTGGTGTGGTCGCGTCGATACCTTGTCTTTTTCTCTCATCTCACCCTTCATTATTATTAAATAATTTAATTTTATCATTTACCCTACCTTTTTATATAACAATTTTACTCTATATCATAATTTTCTTTATAAAATTGCAAGTTTATTCTTCATATTATTGGTGCATGATATCATGAAACAACGGTAAACGATACAATCGATCCAAACATTGTATTCATCAAATGATACAGTATAGTACAATATAATATTGTGACGACCCGACCGGTCGTTTTGAGAGTAATAGCCCCGATCCCCTATTAACTGCTTCCCCCGTACTAGTTTTTTCTATTGTAACTTACCGGGAGGTTTCGTTTTGATTTTTGGAGTGTTTTGGGACACTTAGTCTTTAAACGAAGGTTTAAATCTTAGGTTTTGGACCGTACTCGAAACTATGTGAAGACGACTTCGTAATGGGTTCCGTTAGCTCCGTCGGGTAATTTGGACTTAGGGGTGTCCAGATTGTGTTTTGGAGGTCTGTAACTCATTTAGGCTTGAAATGATGAAAATTAAAATTTTGAAGATTTTGACCGGTAGTGGACTTTTTGATATCGGGGTCGAATTCCTATTTCAGAAGTTGGAATAGGTCTGTAGGGTTGAATACGTCTTGTGTGCAAAATTTGGGGTCAATCGGACGTGATTTGATAGGTTTCGGCATCGATTGTAGAAGTTTGAATTGGAGGGTGATTCATGTTTTTAGCATTTTTTGATGTGATATGAGGACTCGACTAAGTCCGTATGGTGATTTAGGACTAGTTGGTATATTTGGTTGAGGTCCAGAGGGTCTCGGGTTGATTTCGGATGGTTAACAGATCAAATTTGGTTTTGGAAGAATAGCTGAAGCTGCTGCACCTGGTGTGATCGCACCTGCACAACATTGACCGCAGGTGCGAGCCCGCAGAAGCGAGCCAATGGACGCAGATGCGGTTTTGAAAAAAGAGGCTAGGGGTCACAGGTGCAGAGGTATAACCGCACATGCGCATCCGTAGATGCGAAAAGTGGAGCGCAGAAGCGGAAGGGGGCCAGGGCATGAGGGATCGCAGAAGCGGAAAATTTCTGCAGGAGCATGCTGGCAGGTGTGGCCCATTGCTTGCAGATGCGGACCAAGTCCCTTTAAGTCATTTCCGCACTTGCGATGGAAGTTCCGCAGGTGCAAAATTTCTGGACAGAATGCTTAAATGTAAGGGTTCGCGATTTTTGCTCATTTTTGACATTTTGTGCTCGGGTTTTGCGATTTCTTGAGAGAATATTTGAGGGATATCTTGAGGTAAGTCCCTTGTGCTTCTTTTTGATCAATAATCTTGCTTCAGCATTTATTTTCCATCTAGTTAGTGTGTATTTAATGTGGAATTTGGGAGTTTGAGGCTAGGGATTTGAAGAGTTTAATTTTGGATTTTGAGTGGTCATTCGAGGTCGTATTTTGATAAATTTGGTATGGTCGGACTCGTGAGTGAATGGGCTTTCGGATTTTGTGATGTTTGCCTGATTCCGAGATGTGAGCCCGAGTGGACTTTTTAAGATGGATTTCGGAATTTTTGTTAAAATTTTGATTTCATTAATTAGATTAGTCTATTGTAGTTGTATTTTTGATATGTAATTATTTTTGGCTAGATTTGGGCCATTCAGAGTCGGATATTCGTGGAAAAGACATTGTTACCAATTGATTGAGCTTGGTTCAAGGTAAGTCGCTTGCCTAACCTTATGTGGAGAAAATTCCATTAGGATTTGGTACTGTCGTGATATGAGAGCGCCGTGTACGTGAGGTGACGAGTACGTACACGGGCTATTTGTTGAAAAACCCGATTTATTTTACTGAGTAGTAAATATTTTTCCTTTATTTTGAGTTATACCGTTTAAATGAGTATTAGTCTGTTTTCATTCTTAATTGAGCTATTCCAACATGCGTAGTTATCCTGATTAGCCTAAAATCGCATGTCTACGTGCTTTAACTGCTTATTTGAACTATGTGAAGCATGCCTAATTGATTTTCGGTTTTTTCCTTGTTCTTTATCAGTCTTAAGTGTAGAATTCTTATTTTTAACTATGGTATTTATCGGTTGAGCTGTGTGTTTACTTTTGAGACTACGCGGTGGTTCCTCGGGAGTTCTCCCTGCATATTTACTTTTGAGACTACTAGGCGGTTTCTCGGGAGTTCTCTCTGCATATTTACTTTGAGACTACGAGGCGGTTTCTCGGGAGTTCTCCCTGCACATTTACTTTTGAGACTACGAGGCGGTTCGTACGGAGTTCTCCCTGTATAATTTCTTTAGAGACTACGAGGCAGTACCTCGGGAGTTCTCCCTACATATTTATTTTGGGACAACGAGATGGTATCTCGGGAGATCTCCTGCTGTTTATCCCTGTGTGTTACATTGTTTTATCGATGTGTTTTCTTTTTGTTAAATTCCAGTCTCTTATTATGCTGTTATATTTTCCTGCTCTATTTATTATATACCAGTGGGCCTGACCTGACCTCGTCACTACTCTATCGAGGTTAGGCTTAGCACTTACTGGGTACCATTGTGGTGTATTCATGCTTACACTTCTGCACATGTTTTTGTGTGCATATCGAGGTGCTCCTCATCAGTCCCGCTACTAGCTGAGAATTCTTGTTGTTGTACGGAGACTTCAAGGTACATCTGCTGCATCCGCAGACCTCGGAGCCCCTCCCCCCTCTATTTTGTCCTATGTCATTTACCTTCCGTACTTCTTTTGTTAGACTCTGGTGATTAGAGATACTAGTTTCCTTTTATAGCTTGTGACTTACAATGTTTCGGGTTTTGGGAAGACTGTGTATCATAGAGTATTGGTAATTGCACATGCCGAGCGGCATTACTATTAATTATTTAGTTATCCACTGTTGTTAGTTGCCAAGTTTTACTTTTGTTTTTGCTATATTTCCGCAATTTGTTAGGCTTACCTAGTCGTAGAGACTAGGTGCCATCACGGCGTTATACAGATGAAGTTTGGATCGTGACAAGTTGGTATCAGAGCTCTAGGTTCATATTGTATCATGAGTCACAAGCCGGTTTATTAAAGTCTCGCGGATCGGTACGGAGACGTCTGTACTTATTTTCAGGAGGCTATGGAAATGTTAGGAAAAACTTATACTTCTTTGATCCTTTGTCGTGCGAAATTTGTTGACATCAAAAAGAAAATTCTAAACTTTTGTATTCTATTCTCTCACAGATGGTGAGGACACGTACATGCAGAGCTGAAGACCAGGCACCCACACCCCCTGCTAGAGCTGCGAGAGGCCGGGGTCGGGGTAGAGGCCGAGAACGTCCACGCAGTGCAGCCAGAGCACCCGTACGAGCTACTACAGAAGATCCCCCAATAGTTCCAGCTAGAGGGCAGACACAAGAGATACTTGTTGCTGCACCAGCCCTTCAGGAGACTCTAGCCTAGTTTCTGAGCATGTTCAGCACCTTAGCTTAGGTTGGATTGATTCCACTTGCTCTTGCAACATCTCAGGTCGGGGGAGAGACAGAGACTCCCACAACTCGCACTCTTGAGCAAAGGGTCTAGGTTGACCAGGCCCCAGAGTTCATCCCTATGCAGCCGGTAGCTCCGGTTCAGCACGAGACTAGGACAATCGCTTCTGAGGCGGAGCAGCTCAGACTTGAGAGGTACAATAAGTACCACCCACCTACCTTTAGCGGATTGGTTACAGATGATGCTGAGGGGAGTGTCATCGTATTCTCCGTACTATGGGTGTAGCGGAGATGAGTGGGGCCTTTTACCACTTTCCAGCTTAATGGAGCAGTCTATCAGTGTTGGCATGCTTATGAGTTGAGTAGTCCGCACGAGGCAGCCTCACTCACATGGACTCAGTTCTTGGATATGTTTTTGAGAGGGTATGTCCCTCAAAGCCTCAGGGATGCATGGCGCGCAGAGTTTTAGCTGTTGCGCCAGGGTTCTATGACCATGTCCGAGTATGTAGTCCATTTCAAAAATTTGGCCCCACATACACCAGCCTTGGTTGCCACAGTACGAGAGAGGGTTCGTTGGTTTATTAAGAGACTTCACCCAGTATCCAGATTAGTATGGCCAGGGAGTTGGAGTTGGATATTTCTTATCAGTAGGTTACGAGTATTGCCCAGAGATTGGAGGGCATGCTTGCCCGGGATAGAGAGGAGAGAGAGGCCAAGAGGTCTCGAGAGACTGGTTCTTATTCTGGTGCTCGTGCCCCAGAAGCTCGCCATGGTAGGGGTTGTAGGAGTCACCCCGTTCATTCAGCTCTTCCAGCCGCCAGTGGAATTCCAGTCCTTTCTAGGCCCCAAGAGTCTTATTATGCACTGCCAGTATCTAGTGTGCCTCCTGCTCGGGGTGCTTTTAGCGGCCAGTCCAGCAGACATGGCTCGAGCAAGTCACAGCAGTCACACTCTCCGAGAGCTTGTTTTGAGTATGGCGACACTCGCCATATGGTGAGGGATTGCCCCAGATATAGGACGGGTGCACCTCCACAGACTTTTCAGCCACCACGTGCTCCACCTGGTCCTTAGGCTATGATTCCAACACTAGCTACCTCCCCACCTCCTCAGCCAGCTCGAGGTGGAGGTCAGTGAGGTTGATGTTGCCCTAGAGGGGGAGGCCATGCCAGATATTATGCTCTTTCGGCTCGTACATAGGCAGTTTCTTCTGACTCTGTCATTACAGGTATTGTTCCGGTCTGTCATAGAGATGCGTCGGTATTATTTAACCCAGGCTCTACATATTCCTATATGTCCTCTTATTTTACCCCGTATTTGGGTGTATCTCGGGATCCTTTGAGTTCCCCTATTTATGTGTCTACTCCTGTGAGAGATTCTCTTATTGTGGATCACGTGTATCGGTCGTGTTTGATTGCTCTTAGTGGTTTTGAGACCAGAGCCGATTTATTATTACTCAGCATAATAGATTTTGATGTTATCTTGGGCATGGACTTATTGTCGCCCCATCATGATAATCTTAATTGTCACACTAAGACTGTGATGCTGGCTATGCCAGGTTTACCACGCTTAGAGTGGAGAGGTACCTTAGAGTATACTCCCAGCCGAGTTATTTTATTTCTTAAAGCTCAACGAATGGTTGAGAATGGGTGTCACGCGTATCTAGCTTATGTGAGAGATGTTAGTATTGATACCCCTACAATTGAGTCAGTTCCAGTAGTGAGGGACTTTTTCTAGATGTGTTTCCAGCTGATCTTCCGGGTATGCCGCCCGACAGAGATATTGATTTTGGCATTGATTTATTGCCGGGCACTCAGTCCATCTCTGTTCCTTCATATCGTATGGCTCCTCCTGAATTAAAGGAGTTGAGGAACAGTTATAGGAGTTGCTTGATAAGGGCTTCATCCGGATTTTTCTTGGTTTGGCGGGGTATTACCGTCGTTTTGTAGAGGGATTCTCATCTATTGCAGCACCCATGACCAGGCTGACCTAGAAGGGTGCTTCGTTCAGGTGGACAGAAGAGTGTGAGGAGAGCTTTTAAAAGCTCAAGATAGCTTTGACTACAGCCCCAGTATTGGTATTGCCTACAGGTTCGGGGTCTTATACTGTATATTGTGATGCATCATGGATTGGTCTCGGTGTGGTGTTGATGCAGGACGGTAGGATGATTGCCTACTCGTCCAGAAAACTGAAGGTGCATGAAAAGAACTATCCTGTCTACGACCTTGAGTTAGCAGCTATTGTTCATGCCTTGAATATTTGGCGGCACTATTTGTACGGTGTTCCTTGTGAGATTTATACCAACCATCGGAGTTTGTAGCATCTGTTCAAGGAGAAGGATCTTAATTTGCATCAGCGAAGATAGTTAGAGTTGCTTAAGGATTATGATATCACCATTTTGCACCATCCGGGAAAGGCCAATATGGTGGCCGATTCTTTGAGTCGTCAGGCAGAGAGTTTGGGGAGTTTAGAATATTTACCAGCAATAGAGAAGCCCATGGCATTAGATGTATAGACCTTAGCCAGCCAGTTTGTAAAATTGGATATTTCTGATCCGAGTCGAGTATTGGCTTATAGGGTCTCTCGGTCTTCTCTTTATGATCGTATCAGGGAGCGTTAGTATGATGACCCCCATCTTCTTGTCCTTAAGGACACGGTCCAGCACGGTGATGCTAAGGAGGTCACTATTGGGGATGATGATGCATTGACGATGCATGGTAGACTATGTGTGCCTAATGTGGATGGTTTGTATGGGTTGATTCTACAGGAGGATCACAGTTCGCGGTTCTCCATTCATCCGGGTGCCGTGAAGATGTATCAGGACTTGAGACAGCATTACTGGTGGAGGAGAATGAAGAAAGACATAGTGAAATATGTAGCTCAATGTCTATATTGCCAGCAGGTTAAGTATGAGCATCATCGGCCATGTGGATTGCTTTAGAAGATAGAGATTCCGGAGTGGAAACGGGAGCGGATCACTATGGATTTTGTTGTTGGACTCCCACGAACTCAGCGAAAGTTTGATGCAGTTTGGGTGATTTTAGATAGGCTGACCAAGTCAGCTCATTTCATACCTGTGATGACTACCTATTCTTCCGAGCAGTTGGCTCGAATTTATATTCGCGAGATTGTCAGGCTACGTGGCGTACCGGTATCTATCATATCTGATTGGGGTACATAGTTTACATCACGGATCTGGAGGGCTGTACAACAGGAGTTGAGTTGAGCACAACATTTTACCCTCAGACGGACGGACAGTCCGAGCGCACTATTCAGATACTGGAGGATATGGTCCGCGTTGTGTGATAGATTTTGGGGGTTCTTGGGATCCATTCTTGCCACTTGCAGAGTTTGCCTTCAACAACAGTTATCAGTCGAGCATTTAGATGGCATAATATAGGGCTCTGCATGGTAGGCAGTGTCGGTCCCCAGTGGGTTTTTTCGAGCCGGGCGAGGCTAGATTATTGGGTACAGACTTGGTCCAGGATGCCCTGGATAAGGTGAAGGTGATTCAGGATCGATTCGCACAACCTAGTCTATATAGAAGAGTTATACGAATCGGAAAGTTTGCGATGTTGCATTCATGGTTGGAGAGCAGGTCTTGCTCCGGGTATCACCTATGAAGGGCGTTATGAGGTTTGGAAAGAAGGAAAAGCTGAGCCAGCCCAAGGTACATTGGTCCTTTTGAGGTGTTGCGGCGTGTTGGGGAGGTTGCTTATGAGATTTTCTTACCTCCTAGCCTTGCAGGGGTTCATTCGGTATTCCACGTTTCTATGCTCCGGAAGTATCACAGTGATCCGGTTCATGTATTGGATTTCAGCTCAGTCCAGTTGGACAAGGATCTATCTTATGTTGAGGAGCCAGCGGCTATTTTTGACAGGCAGGTCAGAAAGCTAAGGTCAAAGAACATTCTTTCAATAAAGGTTCGGTGGAGGGGTCAGCCGGTCGAGGAGGCGACTTGGGAGACCGAGCAGGATATGCGCAGCCAATATCCTTATCTTTTCACAGCTTCATGTATGTCTCTATACTCATTCGAGGACAAATGATTGTTTTAAGAGGGGGAGGATGTAACGCCCCGGACGGTCATTTTGAGAGTAATAGCCCTGATCCCCTATTAACTACTTCCCCCATACCTATTTTTGCTATTGTGACTTGCCGGGAGGTTTCGTTTTGGCTTTTGGAGTGTTTTGGGACACTTAGTCCCTAAACAGAGGTTTAATCTGTTTTGGACCGTAGTCGGAACTCTATAAAGATGACTCCGGAATGAGATTCCATCGGTTCCGTTAGCTCCGTTGTGTGATTTTGGACTTAGGGGCGTATCCGGATTATGTTTTGGAGGTCTGTAACTCATTTAGGCTTGAAATGACGAAAGTCAAATTTTTGGAGATTTTGACAGGTAGTTGACTTTTTTATATTGGGGTTGAATTCTGATTCCGTAAGTTGGAATAGGTCCGTAGGGTTGAATATGACTTCTGTGCAAAATTTGGGGTCAATCGGACGTGATTTGATAGGTTTCGGCGTCGGTTGTAGAAGTTTTAAGTTTTAAAGTTCATTAAGTTTGAATTGGAGGGTGATTCGTATTTTTAGCATTGTTTGATGTGATTTGAGGGCTCCACTAAGTCTGTATAGTGATTTAGGACTAGTTGTATGTTTGGTTAAGGTCCCGGGGGCCTCAGATTGATTTCGGATGGTTAACAGATCAAATTTGGTTTTGGAAGAATAGCTGAAGCTGTTGCACCTAGTGTGATCGCACCTGCACAACATTGACCGCAGGTGCGAGCCCGCAGAAGTGAGCCAATGGACGCAGATGCGATTTTGAAGGAAGAGGTCAGGGGTCGCAGGTGCGTAGGTATAATCGCATCTGCACATCCGCGGGCACGGAAGGTGGAGTGCAGAAGCGAAAGAGGGGCCAGGGCGTGAGGGATCGCAGAAGCGGGCGCGCAGCTGCGGCCCATTGCTCGCAGATGCGGACCCAGTCCCTTTAATTCATTTTCGCACTTGCGATGGAAATTCCGCAGGTGCGGCGCCGCAGGTGCGACTAGAGGTCTGCAGGTGCGATATTTCTGGACAGAACACTTAAATGCAAGGGTTCGCGATTTTTGCTCATTTTTGACATTTTGAGCTCGTGTTTGGCGATTTCTTGAGAGCACTTTTGAGGGATATATTGAGGTAAGTCCGTTGTATTTGATCAATAATCTTGCTTCCCTATTTATGTTTTCACCTAGTTAGTGTGTATTTAAGGTGGAATTTGGGAGTTTGAGGCTAAGGATTTGAAGAGTTTGATTTTGGATTTGAGTAATCATTCGAGGTCAGATTCTGATAAATTTAGTATGGTCTGACTCGTGAGTAAACGTGCTTTAAGATTTTGTGATTTTTGCCCGATTCCGAGATGTGGGCCTAGGTCGAAATTCTAGGACGGATTTCGGAAATTTTATTAAAATCTTAATTTCATTAATTAGATTAGTCTATTATAGTTGTATTTATGATATGTAATTATTTTTGGCTAGATTTGGGCCATTTGGAGTCGGATATTCGTGAAAAAATACATTGTTACCGATTGATTGAGCTTGGTTCGAGGTAAGTGGCTTGCCTAACCTTGTGTGGGGGAAATTCCCTTAGGATTTGGTACTGCCGTGATATGTGAGCGTCGTGTACGTGAGGTGACGAGTACGTATACAGGCTATTTGTTGAAAACCCCGATTTATTTTACTGAGTAGTAACATGTATTTTCTTTTATTTTGAGTTATATCGTTTAAATGAGTATTAGTCTGTTTTCATTCTTTATTGAGCTATTTCAACATGCGTAGTTATCCTGATTAGCCTAATATCGCATGTCTACGTGCTTTAACTGCTTATTTGAACTTTGTGAAGCATGCCTAGTTGATTTTCTGTTTTTCCTTGTTCTTTATCAGTCTTAACTGTAGAATTCTTGTTGTTAACTATGGTATTTATCGATTGATCTTTGTGTTTACTTTTGAGACTATGAGGCGGTTCCTCGGGAGCTCTCCGTGCATATTTACTTTTGAGACTACGAGGCGGTTCCTCGGGAGTTCTCCCTGCATATTTACTTTGAGACTACGAGGCGGTTCCTCGGGATTTCTCCCTGCATATTTACTTTTGAGACTACGAGGCGGTTCCTTGTGAGTTCTTCCTGTATATTTACTTTTGAGACTACGAGGCGGTACCTCGGGAGTTCTCCCTGCATATTTATTTTGGGACTACGAGACGGTATCTCGGGAGATCCCCTATTGTTTATCCTTGTGTGTTGCATTGCTATATCGCTGTATTTTCTTTTTGTTAAATTCCAGTCTCTTATTATACTGTTATATTTTCCTGCTTTATTTATTATATATCTGTGGGCCTGACCTGACCTCGTCACTACTCTACCGAGGTTAGGCTTGGCACTTAATGGGTACCGTTATAGTGTACTCATGCTACTCTTCTGGACATGTTTTTGTGTGCAGATCCAGGTGCTCCTCATCAGCTTCGCTACCAGCTGAGAGTGCTTGTTGTTGCACAGAGACTTCAAGGTACATCTGCCGCGTCCGCAGACCTCGGGGTCCCCCTCCTCTATTATCTCCTATGTCATTTACCTTCTGTACTTCTTTTGTTAGACTCTAGTGTATAGAGATATTAGTTTCCTTCTGTAGCTTGTGACTTACGATGTTCCGGGTTTTGGGAAGACTGTGTATCATAGAGTATTGGTTATTGCACATGCCGAGCGGCATTGTTATTAGTTATTTTGTTATCCACTGTTGTTAATTGCCAAGTTTTACTTTTATTTTTATTATATTTTCGTAATTTGTTAGGCTTACCTAGTCGTACAGACTAGGTGCCTTCACGACATTATACAGAGGGAATTTGGGTCGTGACAAATACAATACGATACATTATAAAACGATATGTAATAACCATCCAAACAAGCTGTTAAACGCTAATTGTGTATAGGTCTTTGAGAGTGAAGTATTAAATTTCAATGGTTGAATAAAGAGCTTATACAGCTGAGCTTAAGTCTGGACTATTTATCAAAATGGCATTATTTTGGTGGAGTTCTAGAGTGTGAATGGTTGAGGAAGGCGTGTGCGAAGAGTGTGCTAAGCATGGATTTTGAATCGTTGGCGCCTATGTGGCGCTGATGTGGGGCTTATGTGGAGATGACATGAGAGAAAGAGTTGGATAGGTGGGCTGGTGGGTATGGGCCTCTGATTTGGACTATGGAAAGGGCTGAATCTCTTTCTTCTTTGTATTTTATTTGGGCTTCTTAAATTTTATCCATATTATAAAATAACAAAAGCATTTAATATGAAATAAGTAATTAAATCTCGATATGCCTAGTAATAAATATTTATATTAAATAATTTTGCTACTGTTTAAATAATTACGAATTTATGTTGTAAATTCTGTTTAGTGGATATTCATTAATTTAAAATGGGTATGCAACAAATATGTAAATCACTTGAATAAATATATTACAAATAGGAGTATGAAAAATATTTATAAAGGAAAATATTATTGGTTGATTAACTTTGAATGAAATTATTTGAGAGATAAAATTGTAGTAGTAGTAGTAATAATAACGACAATAGTATTATCTAATGATGATAACAACAATAGTAAAAATAATAAAAAATAACGATACTAATTAGATTTATTTTGGTATAACAGCTGTAAAATAATTATTCTTAAATTATTAGTAATATTATAAGCTTAAATAAATAACAACAACAACAACAACAACCCAGTATAATCTCACTAGTGGGGTCTGGGGAGGGTAGTGTGTACGCAGACCTTACCCCTACCCTGGGGTAGAGAGGCTGTTTCCAATAGACCCTCGGCATCCTTCCCTCCAAGAACTCCCCACCTTGCTCTTGGGGTGACTCGAACTCACAACCTCTTGGTTGGAAGTGGAG
>AWOL01S0009911.1:111363-135518 GCA_000715115.1 Nicotiana otophora
ACAACAACAACAACAACAACCCAGTATAATCCCACTAGTGGGGTCTGGGGAGGGTAGTGTGTACGCAGACCTTACCCCTACCCTGGGGTAGAGAGGCTGTTTCCAATAGACCCTCGGCATCCTTCCCTCCAAGAACTCCCACCTTGCTCTTGGGGTGACTCGAACTCACAACCTCTTGGTTGGAAGTGGAGGGCACTTACCATCAGAGCAACCCACCTTGTCTAGCTTAAATAAATAGTTTAGAAGAAAGGAGGGACAAAATTGGATGTCAACAGCTGCCCTTCTTTGACCGGAGACGATGAAAGAGTTTTCGAGAAAAGAATATTGACTTAGTAGCCAATTTTTTATTGACCATTAAGCACGTGTTGAGTGTTTAGACAGAATTTTAAAAAGTACATGAGTAAACAGGAATTTTGGATGGTTATGGCCGCACTCTGATTTTCGAGTTGCCTATATATCTCGGGTTGTACGAGAATCAGGCCATATGTTGTTCGAGGGTTATGTTGGAAATGATTCTTTAGGGGATGGAAACAGGCCACGAGGATGTTTGAGAGTAAAAATGTGCTTGTCGTCTCCAAATTATAAAATATGGTCCACAACATACTTATGAGTAGGACCCTACTAGACACAGTTCTATGACACCCTGTGATAGAATGAACCAACTGATTTTCAAAATATGCCCCGGTGTCGAGTTATAATGACACTGAGATATTTGAGGAATGATTGGGTTATAAAAGCGATTGATTGTGAAAATATAGTGTTGTATACCATAAATAATTTAGAATTATTTGGATAACCTACATATCCCATGTTTGTAAGATGTAGGCAGAGTGGAGTTAGAGAGTAGATCCTTGACCTTGCTTTTAGGTTTGTTATTCCTCTTCAGTAAATTTGCCCCAGTTCACTACTAAGAGGTAGTTCCATGTTGTGTTGTGTAGCTCCTGTTGTTGTAATCAGCATACACAAATTGTATTTTCTGTCGAATCTAAAGAAAAGTAGTTAACAAATAAAGTATAGTAAAGTGGGATAAAATAATAAGCAAATAAAGTATAAAATAAAATAAGAGCGAAGCTGTTTGGCTATGTGAATGAAAGTGAAGTTATGACGAGTTGAAATAATTGGCATCTTTGATTACAAACAAGAACGTTGATAGTGTTTTGCTCAAAATATTGTGTCTTGTAGAGTTTCAGACAAAAATTCATCTGATAGTTCATAATAAAATCATTAGTAAAGTTTAGGATAAAGTCATAGGTGCAAAATTATAAAGAGAATAAAATAATAATGAAGATGATTATGAGAATGAGGATGAGTCGACGAAGGCCGCCTCTGATTGTTGAACAATGGCCTTGATATGATATTTGTAAAGTCTTGTAAGAAAGTTATTATAAAGTTTTAGATGATGTTGCTTGATGTTGATTCTTGTAAATTCTTGACTAAAGTCGTGGTAAAGTAGAAGATAAAGTCGATATTTAAGTCATAATGAAGCCGTGTGACTTGTAAAAATGAGGTTGTGTAGCCAAATGATGTCTCCAATTATTTTCGGAGTTTTGATGATGAATGATGCCTCCGGTTGTGTTTGGGAACTTGATAATGAATGATGCCTTTGTTTGTCTTTGGAGCTTTGATGATGAATGATGCCTCCGTTTGTCTTTGGAGCTTTGATGATGAATGATGTCTCCAGTTATATTCGGAGTTTTAATGATGAATGATGCCTCCGGTTGTCTTTGGGGACATAGTGATGAATTATGCTTGTAAAGTCTTGGGTAAAGTTGTCCGATATATCCCATTAGAGGGTGGAGACCCAATATGTCCTATTCGATGGCGGACGAACCTGATGTGTCTTATTTAAGGGCAGACGAACCCAAATATCCTATTAAAAGTAGATAAGCCTAAATGTCCTATTGAAGACGGACAAGCCTAAGTGTCCTATTGAAGGCGGGCGTGCCTGAGTGTCCTATTGAAGGCAGATGAGCCTAAATGTCCTATTAAAGGTTGACGAGCCTAAATGTCTTATTGAAGGTGGATAATACTAAATGTCCTATTGAAGGCGGACAAGCCTAAGTGTCCTATTAAAGGCGGACGAGCCCAAATGTCCTATTAAAGGCGGACAAACCTAAATATCCTATTAAAGGCTGATGCGCCTAATGATTTCTTCAATTGTGATTAGTGGACTTGATGCTGGTATAACAATTGTAAAGTAATTATTCTTAAATTATTAATAATATTAGAAGCTTAAAGAAATAGTTTTGAAGAAAGGAGAGACAAAGTTGGATGTCAACAATCAAGATCAATGAAGTTCTAAATGATGGTCATTGGGATTGGTCTACTTTAAATATACAGCCTCCTGATAATGTGAAAGACTTGATTTCAGTACTTCTAATCAATCTTCATTCGGATGAGAATGACATCCCAATCTGGAATGAAACTCAAGATGGAATTTTTTTCATATCCTCTGCCTCGAAGAAATTAAGACAGAGGAAACAGATCTCCCAATTTGATGATAACATGATCTCTCACAAAAATATGCCTTTTAAAATGGCTTGCATTACGTGGAGAGTTGTCCATGACAGAATTTCCATTGATGATAGAATTAAAAAAATTGGCACTAATATTGTTTCTAAGTGTTGTTGTTGTACAAGTTTAAATATACAACCTACAAAAGAGACTGTTCAACATTTGTTCATCAATGGACAATATGCTCAGCTCTTATGGGACTACTATGCTTGCAAGTTCGGCATTGTATACAGGGGAGTACCACTTAGAAACTTGCTTGTAAACTACTGGAATCATAATACTGCTAACTCTGTGACTGCCTATATTTGCAAGATACTTCCACCTATAGTAATATGGGAGATATGGAGGTCAAGATGCTAAATATGAAGTGGAGAGACCATCAATTGCAAGATCTATCTCACTGATCAACTTCAATATTATATAACTTGTCAAAGCTCAATTTAGGAACTTGAAGCTCAATTACTTATGTGAGAACCTGTGTAGAGTTTGGGAATTACCTTTACTGGAAACTAACACCTCTATGGTGAAATGGATTAAACCATCTATCATGTTCGTGAAACTTATCCATGATAGTTCATGCAGAAATGGAGAATGTGGAGGAGAAGGTATAGTGAGGGACAACCTGGCAAATTTATAATGGCCTACTACATTCCAATGGGGCAAGGTACAAGCAATTAGGTTGAGGCATGTGCTTTCTTGTTTGGAATCAAGCGGTGAATAGAAAAAAGGTTCAACTTGATCATTGGTGAAACTGATTCACTGTTACTACAAAATTGCATCTCTGGCAACTGGATCATTCCGTGGAGAATCAAAGATGCAGTCCAAGATATTAAGAAACTCATTAATAGACAAATTATCTTCACCAATCATTATTTTAGAGAAGCTAACCAAGTCACATATAGAATGGCCTCTCTAAGCCACAACCAGAAAAACCAGTACATATGCACAAATTTTTGTTCATTACCTAGTCATATTAAAGGACTTTTGAACACGAATAGATGGCAAATGTCTTCATTTCGAGTCAAGAAGATCAGACCAAGCATGCTCATGTTCGAGCCACCTTGAACTTCCAGCTTTATTGCCACTTAATTTTGGGGTCAAATAGTTTGTTCATAGCTATGGAACTTTTATGTTTACAAATCTTGAGTCCTGCTAGTACATGCTCCAAAATGTATACGAAGGTAAGGCCTGGTCCCCTTCGGCAACTTCTTTTTGCGCACAGTGGCAATAAAATCGTGAATCGTGTTTGAAGAGAGAAAAAAACAACACAAATTTAAGGAGGGTTAAGGAGGGTTGGATCGAAACATGTAATTGAAGAATGAAGGAGCTGCAGTCAACTTCAGACCTTTATTATGTGAAACTTCAGACAAAAACTTCATGCAAAAAGTGAAACTTCATACCCATAATGTGTAAAATATTTTGAAGTCTGAAGTTTAATTTTGAAATGGCTAGACTTTAAAAAAATTATGAATTTCGACAATATCATACATAGTGGTTGTAAAAACGAGTATATATGTGAACCCTCCCCTTGCTCATCCTAGGAGTTCAAAATAATTGCAAATATGATACTTTTTGAAGTGGTCTTAAACTTTTGATCCTCACTTGCCTATGAGCACAACTTCAACGTCAAAAGTTAAAGTATTGCCCATGGGATAGAGAGGTAACACTTATTAAACTTGACGTTCTGGTCATGAGACAAGCTGGCATAAAAGTTCAAGATCATTCACTTTGAAAGCTATTTATGTACTTCACCCCTAGGGGTTTAGGTCCGTTAAGTGGCTGGTCACAAACCAGGCCTCAGCGGAAAGAAAAATTAATTAGGGAGAAGTGCAGAAATAGCCACTGTAAGGCTGTTATTCAAATAATAGCCAACACTTACAACGTACTAAAAATTTAGCCATTTCTATCATACGGAAGCAAATTTCAGACCTCGACTCTGAAGTTTGAACTACCACAAGCAAACATCAGTCCTCGAATGTAAAGTTTGAACTGTTGTAGTCATTTTCTGAAGTTCGAACTACAATAATTGGACTTCATATCAGTAGCTCGAAGTTTGCCTATGGCTTCTTCTTATTATCAATTTGCTGATTTGCTTTGGTGTTGCAGTAGGCTTTTTCATACGTAGCTATAATTGCTTTGTATTAGTATTGTTCTGCGTTATCTCTTTTTCTTCTTCGAGATATGTATCTCTCCTTTTAATGTGATGATTATGGTGTTTCTTATACATTACAGTGGAATCAAATTTCAACCATCTGTTCCGAATAAATAAAGAGTTACTAATTTTTTTTATTCACTTTGCTAAGAAAAGTTATCCAACTTACCTTATGAGCTCACGAATTTTTCTGAAGAACTTCTAATGTTAGCACGGGCAGGAGGAGTAGAAGGGAAAAGTGACTAAATTTTAAATATATTATAAACTGTGATTATGTTTTAAATAGAATTATTGCGACCTGATATCATTTCTACACTTAATTAACCCTGTCGCTTGAACAAAAGCTTAAAACTTGACGGGACAGTCTTAAACCGCACCAGTCTGTTTGCCATTTGTATTTGTTCAAACTAAATAGGCTCATTAAACGTAAGCACATAGAATTCCTTCTTTGTTTTTCTGCTCTTCTTTATTATCTTCGCGTTTAACTGTATTGAACAATAATAGACTTCTTTTATCTTCGTCTAGCTATTCATTGCACACACTCTATAAATGGAAAAGCAAGTTCTTTTCTAGCCACACGTTGCTGATACTTCTTATATTTATATTCAATTCAAAGTGATTTGTATTTCTAGGAGAAGGAAGTAAGAATGTATGGACTTGCACATATATCTTGTATTAAGAATAATTGTATATTAATGGCTATTGTTAAAAGGTTGACCTAAATTGTTCATGATCTATTAAGGTATTAAAGTTACATGGGTCTATAAGACGCCTTCTAAAGTATGAAATTTTATGTGTAGATACCCGGATGTAGTTTCTGATTTAATGATTGGCTAAATTAGATATACATAAACTCATGTACCTATTATTAATAGAGTTATGGTACTCAAATGTAGGGTTTTCTTTCTAGCATCCCATCGTTGGGAAGGTGATTACGGCTTACGTCTTGATTTGGAAGACTACTAACCTCTACACTAAAGAATTCCAACCGTTCTTATGGATTAAGGTACGCATCCACATCTAGTTTTTGTTCTCGATAATTTGTGATCATAGTTGTTGGGTAAAAGATGATAGTTTTTGTTTTAAAGTATTTTTGGTTCTAACAATTGGTATCAGGAGCCAAAATTGTGTTGAATCATTGAGATTATTTTAAAGCATAAAAAAAATTTAGCTTTCGTGTCTGTGACATAGCAGATTCGGAGAAAAGGAGTTTTTCCTCTTTTAATGTTTATTAATAGAAAAGGTATTTTTTTCTCGGTTCTTCCTTAGGTTTAGAATGATAGTTTTTTGTTTGAATCATTAGAAAAGTAAGGGATTGACTATGGATTCAGGCTACCACATTGGTTACTGCCGGAGGAAACTTAAGTTCTTTAAAGGTCAAATTATTTTATCCTTTTGTCTTGGAAACAAAACAAAAAGAAGAAAGAACTTTTAAAAGAACTAAGGTAATGACTTCAGCCTAGACTTCAGCAAATATGACATATTTTCTGTTTCGCAAAGATAGTAATTTTCAATGCAATTGAAGTAACAATAAGCAAAAAATACTAGTCAAAAGGGTTCAAGCCTTTTAGGTGGCGTTAAGGCGCCGCTATTGCGGCAGTTAAATTTGGTATTTAGCGGAGGCTTTGTTCTCGTTAATCTGTTGCTGCCAAAAAGGTTTATGTTCTTTAGGATTATATGTGTTGCTGTATGTTGGGAAAAACCTTTATTTGGTTGGGCCAAGCTTAATACAGATGGTAGCAAACAGGGTAATAATATGATTGGTGCTGGGGGCATTTTAAGAGGTCAAGGGGGTAATATGATTATGGCTTTCTCACAAAGTCGGGGGAGTGACACAAGTAATTTGGCAGAAGCTAAGGCTGCACTTTAGGCCTACAGTGGTGTCATTCTAATGGTTATGATAGAATTATCCTAGAATGTGATTCCAAACTAGTGATTGATATGTTGAATGATAATTTGAAATCCCCACATGAACAGCATTATTTGAGAGATACAACATCTCATTTTTCAACACAATACTACAATTAGACATTGTTACAGGGAGGCTATAATAATGTGGCGGACATACTTGCAAAATGGAGTCATGAGATTCATGAGACTATAATCTTAACTGATTATGATTTGCCGAAGCAAGCCTATGGTCATTACAAACTTGACAGAATATAGCTTCCTAGCCTCAGGCTTAAAGTGGTCAAGAATATCTTTGTTGCTCGATGAATGCCTCTTTGGCCTGTTGCTATGACATAATTGTTAAGGAATGAGTTATATGTCACTAAGCTCTTTTGGTTATCTAGCACATATAACCGATCCGTGGAGCAAGTTTAACTTTGAATCTGCTATCTGTACTAGGTAGATATTAAGATTTTTATTTTATGTTTGGGAGGTTAGGTTTATGTCCCCTCCTCTTGCACTTTACTTTGATTATCAATAAATAAGGTAGGCGTCAATGCAAAACCCCCATAACCACGGGAGGTGAAAGTCCGGGCCGATGGATTAATTTAAAAAAAAAACATCAATTTAAAAAAAGAAGGTCATGAATTAGTGGCATACGCTACTACTGGTTGTGGCAATTACAGAGAACGAAAGATTTGTCCTTCTTAAGGGTTTTAGTTCTTTATGCAAATTCTTTTCTTTGACATTTTTGTAGTGAATTAGTAGTTTAAATTCATTATTTTTTTTAAAAAAAGATACCGACAACAACTATTTCTTTCGGTTAAGAACAAACACGAAGCTCTTGCAACGTTAAAGTTTGAATAAACGAGGACGAGTCCTCCTTTGCTGCTAGTAAAATTTAGTTCATTAAGTAACTTTTTTATTTTGTTTGGTGAATTAAATGAGTTAGATTCATCGGTTTAAGTATTGGCAGCTGTTTAGATTTGTGGTTAATTCAGTTTTTGGGCCTATCATAATTTATTTGACTTGAAAATTCATATGTTTTGGTTTGGAGAATTTAAAGTTGAATATTTGTATAGTTATATATATTTTGGAATAAATAAATTGAAGCTAGATGTTGCCAAAGTAACCTCCTTAGTGAAAATTTATTTATTTTAGAATAAAAAAAGGTTGTGTACATGTAACAAATGTAAATATTGATCGGTCCAAAGAAATGTCAACGTTTAACAGAATTATCTGTGCATATTGTGATAATAAACAAGTGATAATTATTTGGTTTTACGTGTGAATAATAGATCGGCCCATAGGAAGATTTACTATTCAACATGTTCTTTATTGTTAGTGTTTGATTACAACACCAAGATACCACTTACAAGTTAATATTTTGTCCAAAGATGAAATATTAATGGAGTGACCGGTACTTTGAGAAGGGGTTTATCTTTATTCAAATTTATTTTGATTTTGATTTTAAGTATTATGTGAGCTAATTTCATTATTTGTTGTTCTCTGATTCAGCTGAAATTACTCCTGCAAATATTACTGCCAACATCAATTCAATTTCTATGATGAATGGTACTAACTTCAGGTCATGGCAAGAGAATCTCAACATAGTTCTCAGAGTCATGGATCTCGACCTAGCGTTAAGGATTGATTCTCCACCACATTCTCCACCATCTCTTACAGAAAATACTACCTCTAATGAAAAGAGTGAGATGAAAAGGTGGGAAAGATCAAATCATATGTGTATGATGACCACGAAGAAAGTTATTCCAGAAAAATTCAGGGGGTACTATGTACGATAAGATTAAGATGGCTAAAGAATTTATGACTGAAATTGAGAAAGTATTTGTCAAGAGTGAAAAGGCTGAGATTGGTACACTCTTGACAAGCCTGATTTCAATGAGGCATCAAGGCAAAGGTAACATCAGAGAGTACATCATGCAAATGCCTCATCTTACTTCCAAGTTGAAAGCACTTATGTTGGACCTCTCAGAGGACTTACTAGTACATTTGGTTTTGATATCCCTTCCACCACAGTTTAGTGAGTTTAAGGTGAGCTATAATTGTCAGAAATAGACTTGGTCTCTAAATGAGCTCATCTCACACTGTGTTCAGGAAGAGGATAGACTGAAGTAGAAAAAGATAGAAAGTGCTCACTTAGCCGCTGTGCCTAAGGAAAAAGGGAAGGATAAGAAGAGAAAGAATAAGAAAGCTACGGATACAACAACAGAAAAAAACAACATGAATCAACTACAGATAGTTGTTTCTTTTGTAAAGTTGCAAGTCATAAGAAGAATGATTCTACCAACTATCATGCATGGCGTGCAAAGAAAAGTACACCTCTTAATTTGTTTTGTTTGAAGGTTAATTTGACTTCGGTACCAAGACACAGATGGTGGATAGATTTCGGTATAATACTCACATCACTGTGTCTATGAAGGGTTAACCGAACTATCTAAAGCCTAATGATAGTGAAAGATACATCTACGATAGTGACGACAAGTTGGTGAAAGTCGAGCAATTGAAACTTTTAGATTATTATTAAGAACCGGTTTTATTTGAATTTGAACGAAATTTATGTTGCACCATTTTTTAGATGAAATTTGAAATCTGTTTCTGAATTAAACAAGTTTGGTTATTTTTATTTATTTGAAAATAAAAAAGTTAGTCTCTTTCGTAATTCAAAATTGGTTGGTGCGGGTTCTTTATCAAGTTACAATAATCTATACTTACTTGATACGATTACTTCGTTCAATGGACCTTGCATGTTAACATAACTAGTAATAAGGGTAAACTAACCATTCAGTAGTCAGCTTCTTTATGGCACGAAAGATTAGGTCATATCTCCAAAGAAGAATTAAGAGACTTTTGTCCAATAATATTCACTATTCCTTAATTTTTCAAAATTTTATGCCACTACCAAGGCTACTTTTTCCTATAATGTGAAGTTCTTTGAGGATGCTGAGTTTGCGGGGGGGGGGGAGTTAAGGACTTTGTCTCTGAAGAGGAACATATTGATATTTCTCTCATTGTTATTGTCAATGCCCAGGAACAACTTTCTATACCTGATATTATTCAAGAAGCAAATGTGGATAAAAAACAATATCATTCAATCTGTCCTTTAAGAAATAGTTTCCAAAGAACAAACTCTACAATCTCAAGAATAAATTTTATTAAAGAAAATCATTTATGGACTTAAGAAAATGTCTCATTAATAGTATTACTAATTTAATCAAGTTATTGTCTCATTTGATTTCGAGATAAATCTTGTTAATTATTGTGTATATCACAAGTTTAGTGGGAGTAAGTATGTTTTTCTGATTCGTATGTATTTGGATATTTACATATAATTTTGGAATGTTAGGAAAATATTTAAATAACTTAGAAATTTATCTTTGAAGAGCGGCCAAAAGGTTCATTAGGTACTTATGGAGAAGATACACACTTTTTTATGCTCATACAATTTCTTTTTAAAGATAATAGGTATTCAAATACTGACTTTACTAGATACCAATATAATATGATACATACTTGGTTGATGAGCTATATAAGGAAGAGTGTTAAATAAACACTCATAGCTCTTTTCACCATGACAGTTGACTTTATAGCATATTATGTGGCATCTGGTTATGGAATACGATTGCAAAACTTTGTCACTGCCTGCGAATTTATGAATAAAGTTAAAAGAACACTTAAGTTATTTTGTGACAATAACTTAGCAGTCTTGTATACTAATAACAACAGGAGTTTGGTAAAAGTCAAAGCACATTGACATAAAGTTCTCGGTTGTTAACGAAAGAGTTTATAGGGGTTAGGTATCTATAGAGAGTATTGGTACAAACTCCATAGTTGTGTATCCACTTACTAAGAGACTACCACCCAAGGTCTTCATGAGCATATGTAACCTCTTAAATGTTCTTTATGAATACAATTTAGTTTTAGTTTAAGGTTTCGGGTTATGATTTCAGTTTAAGGATATTTGACGTTTACTAAGAGATTACATTAGTTTATTTTTTACTGTAACTGGTTTTTCAGTTGGACCAGTTAAAAATAGGCATGGTTGGATCACATTGCATGTAATTTTCACGTTACACATCCATACTTGATCTATGTCATTTGGTTAGTTGGTATTCGTGATCAAGAAAGGTTTAGTTGTGATAAATATAATAAAGCCGCCTTGGTCCAATATTGGCATTAATGATGGACGAGATTGTTCGAAGTTACTTTGGTTTATGATAGCAAATATATTTTTAAGCTCATAAGGTGACATACAATTATAAAGTGTAGTCCAAGTGGGAGATTGTAAGAATGTATGGACTTGCGCATATATTTTGTATTAAGAATAATTGTATATTGATAGTTATTGTTAAAAGATTGACCCAAATTGTTAGTGATCTATTAAGGTATTAAAGTTACATGGGTCTATAAGATGCCTTCTAAAGTATGGGATTTTATGTGTAGATACTCAGATGTAGTTTTTGATTTAATGATGGGCTAAATTAGAAATACATAAACTTGTGCACCTATTATTAATAGGGTTATGGTCCCCAAATCAGACGTAGTATTTTTATTCTAGCATCCCATCGATAGAAAGGGATTGCGGCTTACGTCTTGATTTGGAAGACTACTAACCTCTAGACAGAAGAATTCTAGTCGTTCTTATGAATTCAGGTACGCTTCCACATCTAGTTTTTGTTCTAGATAATTTGACATGGTAGTTCTTGGGTAAAAGATGATAGTTTTTATATTAAAGTATTTTTGGTTCTAACAAAGGATTGAGCGAAGTTACAAATTTGTGGTATTTACACCAAATAATAAATATTCACATATGTTCTTTATATAGTCTTTTATCACGTAACCATAATTAATTAATATTTATTTTTACTTCAACTTATAGTAAGTTAATGTAATTTCATATAGACATCTGTCGTGGTTGAGCCGGTGAGCTCAATGAAACAGCAACGAGAAAGAAGAAAATATTAAACTAAAAATTAAAATAGCATAATCATTGATAACTATTACAGACACTAACTCTCCTATTTAACCAACTAAGGACGGAATAATATAATAAACCCTTACAAAGGGTGACGCTTGTCCTTCTTCTAGAGACAACTAGTAGATTGCTAAATGGAAATATCTAATATAAGATCTAACTAATGGGCTGTATTTTAGGTGTAGACAGCCCACTCATACACTTGGTGGCCCATAATAGTCCAAGCCCCAGTTATCCTCTCCTTCTCTACATTCCACCTCCCTTAAGACCCCGCTCCTCCTGTCTTCTGTTAATTATGGATCAAAGTTGGGAAATTGGGACTTCACAAATGAGTAGTCCTCCCAGGTGGTTTCTTCAGGAGACAAATTAGTCCACTGCACGAGGACTTGAGTGGCAGCACGATTTCCCTTTCTGACAATTCTTCTGTCCAATATGGACAATGGTTCCATGTGAATTTGACCTTCATCGGTGCAGAATGGAGGGTCTTGAGCAACGAATATTTTATCCCCAACCTTCTTCTTAAGCTATGACACATGGAAAATTGGGTGAATCTTGGAGTTCTGAGGAAGCTTGAGCTCATAAGCCACTTTTCCGATTTTGCATACAATTTGATAGGGACCATAAAATTTGCCTGACAGTTTCCAATTCTTTCGCATAGCTATTGAGGACTGGAGGTACGGTTGTAACTTCAGGAATACCCAATCCCCTTTCTCAAAGGTTCTTTCACTTCTCTTGAAATTTGCATAAACTTTCATCTGATTCTATGCTTTGGAGAGATTGTCTTATAGTATTCGATTCATTACATGTTGTTCCTTCAAGGCTTGGTCCACCGAATTAATTTTACTCTGCGCAATGAGTTCAAAACTGGGCAGTGGTAGATCGTACCCATACAGGGCCTTAAAAGGGGTCATGCCAATGGCAGATTGGAAATTTAAATTGTACCAAAATTTTGCCTGAGACAACCATTTTCTGTTGGTTTGTGTCCAGTCATACATCGGAGGTATGTTTCCAAACATCTATTGAGCCTCTCCGATTGACCATCCGTTTGGGGATAATAAGCCAAGCTTGGCTTCAATTGCACCTGTAATCCTTTAAACAACTCCCGTCAGAAATTATTTATGCAGATAGGATCTCTATCCGACACAATGGAACTGGGAATGCTATGTAGTTTGCAGACATTATCAAAGAAAAGGTGGGCAATTTGAGGGGCCGTGTATGGGTGGGTAAGAGCGAAAAAATGGGCATACTTAGAATATCGATCAATGACTGCCAAGATTGAGTCTTTACCATGTGATTTGGGTAAACCACTGATGAAATCCATGGCTATGTGCTCCCATGCTCGTGAGGGAATGGGCAGAGGTTGCAAAAGGCCAGGGTAAGCCACGCTTTTATCCTTGTTTCGTTGGAAAGTCTCATAATTTCTTACCAATTCCTTGACGTCTTGTACTAAGTTAGGCCAATAGAAAACAATTTTAATCCTCTGATAAGTAGCATTTGTACCTCAGTGACCACCCCAAGAAGATGTATGAAACTCAAAAACTAATTTGTGCCTGAGTTGAGAATTGTTTCCAACCCATATTCTTCCTTGATGGCGTAAGATCCCCTGTTGCAATGTGACCTCTTGGTTTACCGTGGGGTCAATGCTAAGTTGTGAAATGAGAGCTTGAGATTCTATGTCATTTTCATTTCTCTCAATTACTTCAACTACCCATTTCGGTTGCACTATTGTAATACCAAGAAAATCAGCTCCTTCGGTTTGACGGGACAAAACATCAACTGCAACATTTTCTACCCTTTTATAAAACTGTATTTCATAGCTAAGACCAAGCAACTTTGTTTTGCCCTTATGCTTAATTGAAGTAGTGATACGTTGGTCCTTTAGAAATTTCAAACTAAAATGATTCATCTTGATGATAAAATGGCTTGGCTGCAAATAATGGCGCCATTTATCCACAACATGTAACAGTGCTATTAATTTCTTTTCATAAGTTGACAGACCAAGGTGTCTTTGACTTAGTGCTTGGCTAAGATAGGCAATTGGGTACCCATTTTGCATCATTACGGCTCCAGTTCCCCTACCACTAGCCCACCTCTACTACAAAAGGAATGGAGAAGTTTGGCAATACCAAAATTGGTGCTTGAATCATTACTCGCTTTAGCTTCTCAAAGGCCTGTGATGCCTTTACGTCCATATGAAATTCCTTTTATTCAGTAAATCAGATAGGGGTTTGCTAATGATAGAAAAATTTCAGATAAATCTGCGGTAGTAACCTATTAGGACCACAAATCCCCTCAATTCTTTGATGGATTTTGGCCGAGCCCAGTTAAGCATGGCTGATATCTTGCCCTCATCAGTTCTTACCCCTTGGCCTGAAATAATGTGGCCCAAATATTCGACCTTGGTTTGGGCAAACGTGCACTTTAATCTTTTGGCAAACAACTGGTCATTTGATAGCAACTCAAAAGCCACCTATAAATTAGTGACATGGTCGGGCAGTTTGGCACTATAGACTAAGATACCTTCAAAGAAAGCCAACATAAATTTCCTTAGGTAAGGGACAAAGATTTTATGCATTAAGGCTTGAAAAGTTTTCGGGCCGTTGGTGAGTCCAAATGTTATAACTCGGAACTCCCAAAGCCCATGATATGTCTTAAATGTCGGCTTAGGTTCATCCCCTTCCTTTATTCTAATTTGGTGGTAAGCTGAACGAAGGTCCAATTTGGAGAAAAAATGAGCTCCACAAAGTTCATCCAACAAATCTTCTACCACTAGTATTGGATACTTATTTTTAATTGTGATATCATTTAATCGTCTATAGTCCACGCACAACCTCCAACTGGCATCTTTCTTATTGACTAACAAAACTAGAGAGGCATAAGGAGAAACACTAGTTGTCACAGTTTGGGCTTGTAGTATCTCTACAATGATTTCTTCAATTGAATTCTTTTGTTCAAAAGAATAGCGATATGGCCTCAAATTGATAGGTTTGGACCCCGGCAACAACTCTATAGCATGGTAACATTCACATTTAGGAGGGAGACCATTAGGCTCCTAAAGAACCAATTTGAAGCGGCCCAATAGCTCATGTATTACTTCTGGAATCTGATCTTGGGCTTCCCCTTAACCAACCACCATTAATTGGGCCATGTAGTTGCATTGACCCTTTTTAAACATGCGATCCAAATTCTTTTCGCTGGCCATTGTTACGGGGTCAGAATCCACCTGCCCAAGTAATGTGATTAACTTCGCTTCTTTGTAAAACGAGATTCCTAATGGCCTGGTGGATAACAAGATTAAAGTGACAGTGTCAATCCAATCCATATCAAGAACAATATCACAACCACCAACCTTGAGCAGTCTCAAATCAAACACAAATTCTTCATTTTGCATAGTCCATGTGAATTGCTTACTTACTTGAGTACAAGGAACACGCTGGCCATTTGCAACCTTAACCATCATCAATTTTCTCAAATTATTCACTTTAGCAGAACATGCTCTCACCACTTGAGGGTCCACAAAGCTGTGGGTGGACCCTCAATCAACGAGAATCAACAATTTTTGCTTCTTGGCCCATCCTACCAATTTGATTGTAGATGGGGCTTTGTTGTGGCCCATGAGAACATTAATGGACACTTCCGCCTCTTGGGCTTCTTGTTCTCCTTCTATTTCTGGGTCACGAAGTTTGTCCTCTGCGTCACAAAATTCTTCCCCCTCCACGGCATTAAGTGGTTTTAGCTTACATTGGTGACCGGGGAAACATTTGTCATGACATTTGAAGCAAAGGTTTTGTTCTCTCATTTGTTCAATGGTCAGGTTTCGTTTTGTGGGATGTTTAAGGGTAGCTATCATGGGTGGGATTTTTGATGGAGGTGCTGGAAGGGCAAGACGGGCGGGCTGATAATTAATCCTGGGTCCAAGATGGGTGGTAATTTGCTTGTAAAGGGAAGTAAATGATTGTTCATGCAATTTGGCACATGTATATGTGTCACGACCCAAACTAACCCCTGTCGTGATGACTCTTATCATGGAACTAGTCAAGCTGACTCATTTCCAAAACAAACAAATATTTTCATTTCAAAGATAATTTCAATGTTATTTAAGATAAAAACCTTCGTAAAGGAGTTCCAATCAAAATAAAAGTGCGGAAGAAAAAGCCAGACATCGGGGTGTCACTAGTCATGAGCATCAACTACAATCTGTCTAACAATATCAAGGCTAACTCAGCCTGGAAAATAGCTATACTAGAGAAAGATAAGATGGAGAAGAGCAGGGGCTGCGATCGCCAAACAACTACCTTGCTATCTCCAAACAAATCTGCAACCAGAACAATCAATAACCGCTACCGTGTCCAGCTACACCTGAATCTGCACACAAGGTGCAGGGAGTAATGTAAGTACGCTAACTCAGTAAGTAACAACAATAAATAAAGACTGAGCAGTAGTGACGAGCAATAAAGTATATAACATTCATATCGGAAAATCTCAGTAAAATACCATATGCTTTTAAAATCAGGGCTTGAATCAAAACATCTCGTTTAACCAGTTCCAGTAACAATTATTTAAAGATATTTTTCAACAGTTTTCAAACAGAGGAAAAATGCAAAGGCGAGCAAAATTGATGAAAACATAAACATTCCCTCGGGCAAAACATCACTCATACACAGCCCCTCGGGCAAACCTCGCAGTCACTCGTACCACTCGGGCATACCTCACAATCACTCTTGCCACTCGGGCATACCTCACAATCACTCATGCCTCCCAGTCACTCAGCACTCGCCACTCAGCATTCGCATTCAGTAGGTACCTGCGCTCACTGGGAGTGTGTATAGACTCCGGAGAGGCTCCTTTAGCCCAAGCGCTATAATCTGCACGGACAACTCACGTGCTATAATAATAAAGTATGCGCAGGCGGGCAGCCACGATCCATACTCATCCTCACAATCAGGCCCTCGGCCGATATCAACATGTTGTGGCTTGCAGCCCAATCCCATAAATATCCTCACAAATCGGGCCCTCAGCCTCACTCAGTCATAAACTTCTCAAGCCACTCGGGCATTTCAGTAAAACAGGGCATTCGACCCAAAACATTTATATGAATTAAAATAGAGCCATAAAACCGAGTTATGTGGTAAACAAGTATAAACATGACTGTGTATAGATTTTCAATAGAAAACAATGAGAGGATAGTAAGAAAAATCCCCTAAGGATCCAAACAACACTGGCGCAAGACCCAAACATGGCATTCCGCCTAATTTACAGAAACTCTTTCTAAAACATATAAGTATCATATAGTTTCAACAAAATATGCAACTTTACAGTTGCTATGGGACGGACCAAGTCACAATCCCCAACAGTGCACGCCCACGCGCCCATCACCTAGCATGTGCGTCACTAAAAATAGTAGAATGATATAAAATCCCGGATTTCGTACCCTCAGGACTACATTTAGAATCGTTACTTACCTCAAACCGGTCAAATCTCTACCTCGCAATGCTCTTGCCTCTAGACTCGGCCTCCAAATGCTCTGAATCTATTCACAATCAGTACAATACCATCAATACGCGCGAATAGAATGAATTCCACAAGAAAAGCTACCAAATTAGACCAAAACCCAAAATTGGCTCAAACCCGCCCCCGGGCCCACGTCTCAAAATCCGACAAAATTCATAAAACTAGAAAGCTCATTCACTCACGAACCTAAACATACCAAATTCATCAAAAATCCGACATCGTTTGGTCCTTCAAATCCTTACATTACTCTCCAAATATTTCAAGCCCTAACCCCTCATTTTTACTACTTACAATGATTAAACAACGGAAAATTACCATATATACGAGTATTAGGTCTCAAGCAACTTACCTCAATGATAGCCCTTGAATCACCCTTCAAAAATCCCTCCAAAAGCTCCAAAAACCGACCTGCAAATGGTGGAAATGAACCAAATTCACGAAGGGTTCTATTTATGGTTTCTGCCCAGGTTTTTTGCACCTGCGGAAACTTTCATGCTTCTGCGCCACCGCACCTGCGGAAAAATCTATCATAGGTGCGGAACTCACTTAGGAGCCCAGCTTCCGTATCTGCGGCCCAAAACCCCGCGCCTGCGAAGGCGCACCTGCGTGTTTCCTCCGCTTCTGCGAAGCCTACCGAGCATCCCCATTTCCGCATCTGCGCCCCAGGTTTCGCACCTGCGGGCTCGCATATGCGACCTCCAAATCGCACCTGCGCAAACTGTCTAGCCCAATATTGCCTGCACCTGCGCACTCCCCACGCGCACCAGTGGCCTCACACCTGCGACTCTTTCTACCGTAGGTGCTAAAATAGCAGTAGCAGCAGGTTCAGCTGCATTTTCCAACTTCGATAAATCGGTTAACCACCCAAAATCATCCCGAGGCTCTCGGGACCTCAACCATAAATACCAACAAGTGATATATCAATATATCAACTTAGTCGAACCTTTGAATCACTCAAAACAACATCAAATTACCCTCAGATTCAAGCCTAAGAACTTCTAAATTTTCAAATTCGGCAACCGATGCCGAAACCAACCAAACCACGTCCGAATGACCTCAAATTTTGCACACACATCACAAATGACACTACGAACCTACTCCAACTTCCAAACCTCTATTCCGACCCCGATATTAAATATTTCACTGCCGATCGAAATAGCCAAATTTCCAATTTCGCCAATTCTAGCCTAATTCTACCATAGACCTCCAAATCACGTTTTAGACGCACTCCTAAGTCCAAAATCACCTAACGGAGCTAACGGAACCATCAGAATTCAAATTCGAGATCGTTTACATATAGGCCAATATCCGCTTGACTTTTCCAACTTAAGTTTCTACTTAAGAGACTAAGTGTCTCAATTCACTCTGAAACCACTCCGGTCCCGAACCAACTAACCCGATATAACATAATATAGCTGAATAACACAAAAATAAGTAGAAATGAGGAAAACGGGGCTATAAATCTCGAAACAACCGGCCGAGTCATTACATCCTCCCCATCTTAAACATCCGTTCGTCCTCGAACGGGTCTAGAATCATACCTGGAGTCTCGAATAGGCATGGATATCTGCTCCACATCTCCCACCCAGTCTCCCAGGTTGCCTCCTCCACAGGCTGACCTCCCCATTGCACCTTCACTGAAGCTATATCCTTTGACCTCAACCTTTGAACCTGCCGATCCAAAATAGCCACCGGCTCCACATCATAAGTCATATCACCCTCCAACTGAACCGTGATGAAATCCAAAACATGGGACGGGTCTCCAATATACTTCCGGAGCATGGAAACATGAAACACTGGATGCACACTCGACAAGCTGGGTGGCAAGGCAAGCTTATAAGCCACTTCTCCTATCCTTTGAAGTACCTTATAAGCCACTTCTCCTATCCTTTGAAGTACCTCAAAAGGCCCAATAAACCGGGGGCTCAACTTGCCCCTCTTCCCAAACNGAACCTTTGAATCACTCAAAACAACATCAAATTACCCTCAGATTCAAGCCTAAGAACTTCTAAATTTTCAAATTCGGCAACCGATGCCGAAACCAACCAAACCACGTCCGAATGACCTCAAATTTTGCACACACATCACAAATGACACTACGAACCTACTCCAACTTCCAAACCTCTATTCCGACCCCGATATTAAATATTTCACTGCCGATCGAAATAGCCAAATTTCCAATTTCGCCAATTCTAGCCTAATTCTACCATAGACCTCCAAATCACGTTTTAGACGCACTCCTAAGTCCAAAATCACCTAACGGAGCTAACGGAACCATCAGAATTCAAATTCGAGATCGTTTACATATAGGCCAATATCCGCTTGACTTTTCCAACTTAAGTTTCTACTTAAGAGACTAAGTGTCTCAATTCACTCTGAAACCACTCCGGTCCCGAACCAACTAACCCGATATAACATAATATAGCTGAATAACACAAAAATAAGTAGAAATGAGGAAAACGGGGCTATAAATCTCGAAACAACCGGCCGAGTCATTACATCCTCCCCATCTTAAACATCCGTTCGTCCTCGAACGGGTCTAGAATCATACCTGGAGTCTCGAATAGGCATGGATATCTGCTCCACATCTCCCACCCAGTCTCCCAGGTTGCCTCCTCCACAGGCTGACCTCCCCATTGCACCTTCACTGAAGCTATATCCTTTGACCTCAACCTTTGAACCTGCCGATCCAAAATAGCCACCGGCTCCACATCATAAGTCATATCACCCTCCAACTGAACCGTGATGAAATCCAAAACATGGGACGGGTCTCCAATATACTTCCGGAGCATGGAAACATGAAACACTGGATGCACACTCGACAAGCTGGGTGGCAAGGCAAGCTTATAAGCCACTTCTCCTATCCTTTGAAGTACCTTATAAGCCACTTCTCCTATCCTTTGAAGTACCTCAAAAGGCCCAATAAACCGGGGGCTCAACTTGCCCCTCTTCCCAAACATCATAACACCCTTCATGGGTGACACCTTCAGCAAAACCTTCTCCCCAACCATAAAAGACACATCACGGACCTTCCTATCCGCGTAGCTCTTCTGCCTAGACTGNATATGCAAACTCCGCGAGTGGCAGAAACTAGTCCCATGGACCCCCAAAGTCAATGACACAAGCACGCAACATGTCCTTCAATATCTAAATAGTACGCTCGGACTGCCCGTCCATCTGAGGGTGAAAAGTTGTGCTCAACTCAACCTGAGTACCCAAATCTCGTTGCACCCTCCAAAACTGCAATGTGAACCGAGTACCCCTATTTGAAATGATGGAAACTGGGACACCATGCAGGCGAACGATCTCTCGGATGTAAATGTCAGCCAACTGCTTTGAAGAGTAAGTAGTACCAACTGGAATGAAGTGCGCGGACTTGGTCAGCCGATCCATAATAACCNCGCTGCTGAATCAATTTCACCTTATCTAATGCGTCCTGGACCAAGTATGTACCTAAGAGCCTAGCCTCACCCGGCTCAAACCATCCAACCGGAGATCTACACCTCCTACCATATAAAGCCTCGTACGGAGCCANATAATATTTGAAGCAAGCCACTCGGTCTCTGATGCTCATACTTAACCTGCTGACTGTTGAGACACCGAGCGACAAACCCAACTATATCCTTCTTCATCCGCCTCCACCAATAGTGCTGCCTCAAATCCTGGTACATCTTCGCGGCACCCGGATGGATGGAATATCGCGAGCTGTGGGCCTCCTCAAGAATCAACTCTCGAAGCCCATCTACATTAGGCACACATATCCGGCCCTCTCAGCACGTTGTCATCAACAATAGTCACATCTCTAGAATCACCTCTCCGAACCCTATCCTGAAGAACGAGAAAGTGAGGGTCATCATAAGACGCTCCCTGATACGGTCATAAAGAGAAGACTTGGAGACCACACAAGCCAATACCCGACTAGGCTCTGAAATAACCAATCTGACAAGCTGGCCCTCTAAGGCCTGAACATCCAATGCCAAAGGTCTCTCTGTTGCTGGAAGATATGCTAAACTCCCCAAACTCTCTGCCCGGTGACTCAAAGCATCAGCCACCACATTGGCCTTACTCGGATGGTACAAAATATTGATATCATAGTCCTTAAGAAGCTCCAACCATCTCCGCTGACGTAAATTAAGATCCTTCTGCTTTAACAGATACTGCAGACTTCGGTGATTAATATAGATCTCACAATGAACCCCATACAAATAATGACGCCAAATCTTCAAGGCGTGAACAATGGCTGCTAACTCAAGATCATGGACAAGATAGTTCTTCTCATGGGTCTTCAACTGGCACGAGGCATAGGAAATCACCCTACCCTCTAGTATCAAAACACAACCAATGCCTATCCTCGAGGCATCACAATACACGATGTAAGAACCTAAAGCTGATGGCAGAACTAACAGTGGAGCTGTGGTCAAAGCAGTCTTGAGCTTTTGAATGCTCTCCTCACACTCATCTGACCACCTGAATGGAGCACCCTTTGGGGTCAATTTGGTCAAGGGAGATGCAATAGATGCAAATCCCTCCACAAAGCGACAGTAGTAACCCGCCAAACCAAGAAAGCTCTTAATCTCCGTGGCTGAGGACGGTCTAGGCTAACTCTACACCGCCTCTATCTTCTTCGGATCCACCTGAATACCCTCACTGGACACCACGTGCCCCAAGAATGCTACCGAGCTGAGCCAAAACTCACACTTAGAGAACTTTGCATAAAGCTTCTTCTCCCTCAATCTCTGTAATACAATCCTCAAATGTTGAGCGTGCTCCCCCTGGCTACGAGAGTACACTAGGATGTCATCAATGAATACAATAACGAATGAGTCCAAATAGGGCTGGAATACACTGTTCATCAAATGCATGAACGTTGTTGGGGCATTGGTCAGCCCAAAAGGCATCACCAAGAACTCATAATGGCCATATCGGGTCCTAAAAGCTGTCTTAAGAATATCTGAATCCCGAATCTTCAGCTAGTGATAACCGGACCTCAAAACAATCTTGGAGAACACCCTCGCTCCCTGAAGTTGGTCGAATAAATTATCAATACGAGGAAAAGGATACTTTTTCTTGACTGTGACCTGGTTCAACTGCCTGTAATCAATACACATTCTCATAGAACCATCCTTCTTCTTCACAAATAAAATCGGTGCACCCCAAGGTGACTCACTAGGCAAAATAAACCCCTTATCAAGGAGTTCTTGAAGCTGTTATTTCAATTCCTTAAACTCCGCCGGTGCCATACGATGCGGTGGAATAGAAATGGGCTGAGTGCCCGGCACCAAATCAATACCAAAGTCAATATCCCTGTCAAACGGCATGCCCGACAGGTCTGCAGGAAACACATCCGAAAAATCACGTACCACCGGAACAGAATCAATGACAGGAGTCTCTTCACTAACATCCCTCACAAAAGCCAAATAAGATAGGCAACCCTTCTCAACCATGCGTTGAGCCTTCAAATATGAAATCACCCTACTTGGTACATAATCTATAGAACCGCTCCACTCAACCCTCGAAATTCCCGGTATAGTCAACGTCACCGTCTTAGCATGACAATCTAGAATAGCATGACATGGAGATAACCAATCCATACCCAATATCACATCAAAGTCAACCATACTGAGCAGCAAAACGTCCACTTGGGACTCTAGACCCCTAATAGTCACCACACATGACCGATATATGCGGTCCACAATAATAGTATTGCCCACAAGAGTAGATACATGAACAGAAGAAACTAGAGACTCACGGGGCATATCCAAAAAATGAGCGAAATACGAGGAAACAGATGAATACGTGGAACCAGGGTCAAATAAAACTGAGGCATCTCTGTGACAAACTGAGACAATACATGTAATCACAGCATCTGAAGCAATAGCATCTGGTCTGGCAGGGAGAGCATAGAAATGGGCTTGACTACCCCCTGATCTGCCTCCCCCTCTAGGGCGACCTCTAGCTGACTGACCTCCACCCCGAGCTGACTGGGCGGGTGGTGAGGTAACTAGTGTTGTAGTCGGAGGCTGACTCCTCTGCTGCGATAGACCTCCATGACGACGAGGACACTGCCTCCACATATGCCCAAGCTCCCCACACTTAAAACAACTCCTTGGTGCTGGCGACAGAAACTGAAGAGAACCCCTAGCACCGGGATAACTGGTAGAAGAACCTGACATGGATGAGCCCTGAACAGGTGGATCACGGGACGAACTCTGAGATGGAAGGGCACTAATTGATGAGTGTCCCTGATGAGAACTATGAGAACCATGGCCAGATAATGCACCACGGTGAAATGGCCGAGCTGACTGAGCATGTCTGAAATAGCGACCTCTACCGTGCTAGAACTAACCCCCAAAAGGAGCACCGCTGAATCCACCCTGACCATGAGGCCTCTTGGCCTCTCTCTCAACCTTCTCCTGATCGCGAACCATCTCAATCTGGCAAGCAATGTCGACAACCTCATCAAAGGTAGCACCCAAAACCCGCTCCCTGGTCATGAGCAACTATAGCTGATAAGTGAGGCCATCAATAAACCTCACGATCTTATCTCTGTCCGTGGGAACCAACTAGATAGCATGCCGGGCCAACTTAGAGAATCACATCTCATATTGTGTCACAGACATATCACCCTGGCGAAGCCGCTCAAACTGTCTGTGTAGCTCCTCTCTATGGGATCGAGGCACGAACTTCTCCAAAAAGACCACGGAGAACTGCTGCCAAGTAAGGGTGCTGCGCCAATAGGCCTACGCCTCTCGTAAGTCTCCCACCATCTGAGTGCAGCCCCAAAAAACTGAAAGGTAGCGAATGAGACCCCACAAGTCTCCAAAATACCAGCAGAACGGAGTATCCTCTGGCATCTGTCCAAAAAGTCCTGAGCATCCTCTCTCTCTGTGCCACTGAAAGGTGGTGGCTGGAGTCTCCCAAACCTCTCCAACCTACGCTGATCATCCTCAAGCATTGCAGAAACCACATAATCCTGAGCAACAACAACCAGCTAGGCTGGTGGTGCCTCCGGTGTCTGAAGTCCCTGAATAACCTGCTCAGGTGTGCGAGCGATGGGAGTCTGAGTGCCTCCCCTGGCCTGAGAAGTGGTTG
>AWOL01S0009911.1:136925-147323 GCA_000715115.1 Nicotiana otophora
GCCAAATAAGATAGGCAACCCTTCTCAACCATGCGTTGAGCCTTCAAATATGAAATCACCCTACTTGGTACATAATCTATAGAACCGCTCCACTCAACCCTCGAAATTCCCGGTATAGTCAACGTCACCGTCTTAGCATGACAATCTAGAATAGCATGACATGGAGATAACCAATCCATACCCAATATCACATCAAAGTCAACCATACTGAGCAGCAAAACGTCCACTTGGGACTCTAGACCCCTAATAGTCACCACACATGACCGATATATGCGGTCCACAATAATAGTATTGCCCACAAGAGTAGATACATGAACAGAAGAAACTAGAGACTCACGGGGCATATCCAAAAAATGAGCGAAATACGAGGAAACAGATGAATACGTGGAACCAGGGTCAAATAAAACTGAGGCATCTCTGTGACAAACTGAGACAATACATGTAATCACAGCATCTGAAGCAATAGCATNCCTGATCCTGATCTGGGACAACCGGTGGATCTGTAGGTACTATGCTAGCTACTGTACGGCTGCACCTCTGCCCCTACCAAGACCTCTACTGCGGCCTCGGCCTCTCGCGGCCCTGGCTGGTGGTACTGGTGGCTGGCTCTCCGTACCGGTAGCACGAGTCCTCACCATTTGTGAGAGAATGAAACAACACATGTTTAGCTACTAGAATCAACAAATTCACATGGCAAGAATTCAAGAATGTGGAGTTTCCTAAAGGTTCTGCAGCCTCTCGAAGATAAGTACAGACATCTCCATACCGATCCGCAAGACTCTACTAAACCCGCTCATGACTCGTGAGACCTATGTAACCTAGGCTCTGATACCAATCTGTCACGACCCAAAACTAACCCCTGTNTGGGCTTGACTACCCCCTGATCTGCCTCCCCCTCTAGGGCGACCTCTAGCTGACTGACCTCCACCCCGAGCTGACTGGGCNCCAATCTGTCACGACCCAAACTAACCCCTGTCGTGATGGCGCCTATCGTGGAACTAGGCAAGCCGACGCATTTCCAAAACAAACTGATATTTTTATTTCAAAGATAATTACAATGTTATTTAACATAAAACCCTTCGTAAATGAGTTCCAATCAAAATAAATGTGCGAAAGAAAAAGCCCGACATCGGGGTGTCACTAGTCATGAGTATCTACTACAATCTGTCTAACAATATCAAGGCTAACCCAGCCTGGAAAATTGCTAAATATAACTAGAGGAAGATAAGAGGGAGAAGAGCAGGGGCTGCGATTGCCAAAAAGCCACCTTGCTATCTCCAAGAAAATCTGCAACCAGAACATTCAATAACTGCTACCGTGTCCAGCTACACCTGAATCTGCACACAAGGTGCGGGAAGTAACGTAAGTACGCCAACTCAATAAGTAACAACAATAAATAAAGACTGAGCAGTAGTGACGAGCAATAAAGCATATAACATTCATATCAAGAAATCTCAGTAAAATACCACATGCTTTTAAAATCAGGGTTTGAATCAAAACATCTCGTTTAACCCAGTTCCAGTAAAAATCATGATATTTTTCAACAGTTTTCAGACAGAGGAAAAATGCAAAGGCGAGCAAAAATGATAAAAACATAAACAGCCCCTCGGGTAAAACATCACTCATATACAGCCCCTCGGGCAAACCTCACAGTCACTCGTTCCACTCGGGAATACCTCACAATCACTCTTTCCACTCGGGCATACCTCATAATAACTCATACCTCCCAGTTACTCAGCACTCGGCACTCGCATTCAGTAGGTACCTGCACTCACTGGGGGTGTGTACAGACTCCGGAGAGGCTTTTTCAGCCCAAGCACTATAATCTGCATGGACAACTCACGTGCTGCACGGACAACTCATGTGCTATAATAATAAAGTATGATGTAGGCGGGTAGCCCCGATCCACACTCATCCTCACAATCAGGCCCTCAGCCGATATCAACATGTTGTAGCTTGCAGCTCGATCCCATATATATCCTCACAAATCAGGCCCTCGGCCTCACTCAGTCATAATTCTCTCAAGCCACTCGGGCATTTCAGTAAAACAGCGCATTCGGCCCAAAATATTTATATGCATCAAAGTAGATTCATAAAACTGAGTTATGCGGTAAACAAGTATAAACAGGACTGAGTATAGATTTTCAATCGAAAACAATGAAAGGATAGTAAGAAAAAGCCCCTAAGGGTCCAAACAGCACTGGCGCAAGGCCCAAACATGGCATTCAACCCAATTTACATAAACTCTTTCTAAAACATATAAGTTTCATATAGTTTCAACAAAGTATGCAACTTTACAGTTGCTACGGGATGGACCAAGTCATAATCCCGAACAATGCACGCCCACACGCCCGTCACCTAGCATGTGCATCACTAACAATAGTAGAATGATACAAAATTCGGTGTTTCGTACCCTCGGGACTAGATTTACAATCGTTACTTACCTCAAACCGGTCAAATCGCTACCCCGCAATGCTCTTGCCTCTGGACTCGGCCTCCAAATGCTCCGAATCTATTCACAATCAGTACAATACCATCAATACGTGCGAATGGAATGAATTCCACAAGAAAAGCTATAACATTATACAAAAACCCGAAATTGGCTCAAACCCGCCCCCCGAGCCCATATCTCGAAATCCAATAAAATTTACAAAACTAGAAATCTCATTCACTCACGAACCTAACCATACCTAATTCATCAAAATCCGACATCGTTTGGTCCTTCAAATCCTTAAATTACTCTCCAAATATTCCAAGCCCTAACCCCTTATTTTTACTAATTATAATGATTAAACAACGAAAACTCACCATATATATGAGTATTAGGGCTCAAGAAACTTACCTCACTGATAGCCCTTTAATTACCCTTCACACATCCCTCCCAAAGCTCCAAAAACCGACTTGAAATGGTGGAAATGAACCAAATGCACGAAGGGTTCTATTTATGGTTTCTGCCCAGGTTGTTCGCACCTGCGGAAACTTTCACGCTTCTGCGCCACCACACCTGCGGAAATATCCATCGCAGGTGCGGAACTCACTTAGGAGCCCAGCTTCCGTATCTGCGGTCCAAAACCCCGCGCCTGCAAAGGCGCACCTGCGCGTTTCCTCTTCAGCGAAGCCTGCCCAGCATCCCCATTTCCGCATCTGTGCCCCAGGTTTCGCACCTGTGGGCTCGCAGATGCGACATCCAACTCGCACCTGCGCAACCTGCCTAGCCCAGAATTTCCCGCACCTGCACACTCCACCCGTGCACCAGCGGCCTCGCACTTGCGACTCTTCGTTCCGCAGGTGTGAAAATAGCAGTAGCAGCAGCTTCAGCTGCATTTTCCAACTTCGACAAATCCGTTAACCACCCGGAATCACCCCGAGGCTCTCGGGACCTCAACCAAAAATACCAACAAGTCATATAATAGCATACCAACTTAGTCGAACCTTCGAATCACTCAAAACAACATCAAGTCATCAAATTACCCTCGGATTCAAGCCTAAGAACTTCTAAATTTCCAAATTCGGCAACCGATGCCGAAACAAATCAAACCACGTTTAAAACACCTCAAATTTTGCACACACATCACAAGTGACACTACAAACCTACTCCAACTTCCGGAATTCCATTCTGACCCCGATATCAAATTTTCCACTGCCGACCGAAATTGCCAAATTTTCAATTTTGCCAATTCAAGCCTAATTCTACCACGGACCTCCAAATCACATTTCGGATGCATTCTGAAGTCCAAAATCACCTAACGGAGCTAAAGGAACCATCAGAATTCAAATCCGAGATCGTTTATATATAGGTCAATATCCGGTTGACTTTTCCAACTTAAGTTTCTACTTACGAGACTAAGTGTCTCAATTCACTCCGAAACCACTCCGGTCCCGAACCAACTAACCCGATATAACATAATATAGCTGAATAACACAAAAAGAAGTAGAAATGAGGAAAACGAGGCTATAACTCTCGAAACGACCGGCCGTGTTGTTACAATATGCATCAATCAAGGTCTTAGGATTTGCAAATTGAACCAATGGCATAATATCCAACTTTAATCCCCCAATAAAACAATTTTCCAAATATAGTTCATGTTATGAAGGATTAATAGTGACCATTAGGCAATGCAATTCTTCAAATCGACGTTGATAAGTCTCCACATCTTTAAGTTGGTCCAATCGGTTAAATTCCCTTAATATTTTAATTGGCATAGTATTACCAAAGCGTAGGCAAACGTCCCAACCAAGCAAGGCCCATGAAACCTTGCCTCCATGGTCCAACATATAGCTGTCAAACCAATTATCCACATGGTCCTTTAAATGAATAGCAACACAATGCATTTTGGCCTCATCTGGAATTTGATATAATTGCAAAATTCTTACTACGTCTAATCTATGCTCGAGAACTATTTTCATCAAATTTAGGGAATGAGAACCTGACTTTTGGTAGCCATGAGTTCAACCAGCTCGAATCAGGCCCATTAGAAGTTGTTGGAGTCCAACCTGTTTGTGTTTGATTAAAAGAGCCAACAGGAATGGGTGTGTTTTATAGTAAGGGTCCAGGAAAATACATGGGCTGGGGAAAAGTTACGGGCTCAGTAAAATGGCTGGTTATGGGAAAAGTCATAGAGGTATTTCGGCGAAATGCAGTAGCAGCAGGGTTTAATGGTGGAAGAGAAGTGGGACAAAAACTGAGCTCAAGAGTGTTTGTGTTAGTAGGGATAGCGATCAAATTTTGAGATATTAGTGGTGGTGTTTGGACTCGATAGCCCATTGTTGACTGTGGGGTAAGAGGGGGTGTGCTGAAACGTAAGTTACCTCTGATTGATGATTGACCGGCATCAACCAAGATGCATGCGTGTGAGAGGGCCATTTGAGATTGAGCTGACGGAGCTGGAGATTGCTGGCAACTGAAGCTCATCTGGTAGAGCATCTCCTCCATTTTCTTTGACGACGCAGCAAACTCAGTCATTTTTATCTCGAAGCTCTGATGTCGTTCGTCCATTTGAACGAATCTTTTTGACAGTTTCTTCAACAAATCTCTCCAACTAGGTTTCCAGCCTTTTGACATCGTCGTCTCCGGTCTGATTCTTCTGTTTATCCACCATCTTCTCCGGCCAGAATCGGAGCTTTGATACCAAATGTCGTGGTTGAGCCGGTGAGCTCAATGAAATAGTAACGAGAAAGAAAAAAATATTAAATTAAGAATTAAAATAGCATAATCATTGACAACTATTATAGACACTGACTCTCTTTTTTAACCAGCTAAGGACGGAATAATCTAACAAACCCTTACAAAGAGTGACACATGTATTTCTTCTAGAGACAACTAGTAGATTGCTAAATGAAAATATCTAATATAATATCTAAATAATGGGCTGGATTTTAGGTGCAGACAGCCTACTCCTCATACACTTGGTGACCCATAATAGTCCAAGCCCAAGTTACCCTCTCATTCTCTACAACATTAAATGTGAATAATATTTTTTAAGAGGAAGATTAACTATTACATTGACGACACTTTTCTAATGCGCTATTAGATTTTAACTTCCAAACGGGGTTCCTCAAATGGGGTGCCTTGCTGGGATCTGCTGAGCCATCGAAATACTTTGCGTGGTAGTGGGGTGTACATAGGTTAGGTTGATTCTGATGTTTTAATTACCAAACTAAATTAATTATTTCGGATTTTAAAATCCATTAACCAAACCAAACCAATAAAAGTCGGGTTTTCCATTTTTGTTTTTTCTCGGGTTTTTCAATTTTCTTGGGTTTTTTGGTTTTTTCCGGCAAAATCTTCATAGCATAAAATATATAACTTGTGCTCTAATATTTCTTAGGTTATAGTAGGATAAAACAATATAACATTTTATCCAAGAAAATAATACAAAATAATGTGAGATGAGTCATGATATTATACTAAAAAATACTCAACAAGGCGCATAAAATAATATTGTTAATTAATAAGCCATAATGAAAATAGACATAATCCAAAAGTACTAAGTTATGCTAAAATAAATACGGCTAATAAGTAAGTATTAATTACATGACTAAATAATAATAAATAAAGTTATGCATTTTCACTGTCTAAACCAATGTAAAACTAAAAACAATAAATATCCAATACTGTTGTCATTCCTAATATTGATTTTTTTAGCATTAGTATTGATTTGATTTTGCTTTGGTCTTTATTTGAGTTACTAACTTTTAAGGGCTGTAAAATATATTTGACCATTGAAAAATTCTAAATCCAAGCGTGAAATAATACATTAAAAGAGAGAACTATGAAAATATTTAAAAACTAATTATAAATTATATTTATGTATAAAATATTTTTAAAACTTATATACATGTAATATCGGGTTGGTTTGGTTTAGTTTGATTTCGGTTTGACTTTTTTTAGTTAAAACCAAACTAAACCAATTATAATCGGGTTTATTTTCTAACACCAAACCAAACCAAATCCAACCATAGTCGGGTTATTGTTTCCGGTTTGACTCGGGTTATCGGTTTGGTGCGATTTGTCGTTTTATTTGTACATCCCTAGGTGGTAGGGAGGGGGGTGGGGAGAGCTGTGTGACTATTTTCTGACCAGCAAAAATACATTTGAAAAAATATAGATGCATTGTTTTTGTTTTAGTATATAATTGAATCATTATTAATTATTATTACTTGTTTTTTCCGAAATGATTAATTGCTATTACGTTGGGATCAAAATAAAATTCTACCAAGTATTCTCTCAATTCGCTTTTACTTGTTCACTATACTAAAAATATATTTTTATTTTTACTTGTTCAATTTTAGCAAAGAAAGAAAAAGATAATCTTTTTCTCATGTTTTTGTCACGACCCAATTTCCTCTCCGTATGACATCGTGACGGCACCTAGTTTCTATGACTAGGTAAGCCTAACATTTTCGGAATAATGAAACGAAAACATGAATTAAACAACTAACTGTTCAAAATACACAGAAATCCCAAAACCCGGAACATCATAAGTCACAAGCTACAGAAGAAAACTAGTATCTCTATACACCACAGTCTAATAACATAAGTAAGGAAGGTAAATGATATAGGAGGGAATAGAGGGGGACTCCGAGGTCTGCGGACGCGGAAGATATACCTTGAAGTCTCCGTACAGCAGCATGCACTCACAGCTAGTAGCAGGGCTGATAAGAAGTACCTGGATCTGCACAGAAAACATGTGCAGAAGAGTAGCATGAGTACACCACAATCGGTACCCAGTAAGTGCCAAGCCTAACCTCAGTATAGTAGGGACGAGGTCAGGTCTGTGCCCTACTGGAATATGATAATGAAGCAAGGCAAAAATGAAATATCGCAGTAAAATAAAGAATGAAATTTAACAAGAAAGAATTCATAGAAGGTAACAACTCAATACACAAAAATACAACACGGGATCTCCCAAGATACCATCTCGTAGTCCCAAATATAAATGTGCAGGGGGATCTCCCGAAATACCGTTCCATAGTCCCAAAGTAAATATGCAAGACAGGGGGATCTCCCAAAAAACCGTTCCGTAGTTCCAAAGTAAATATGCAGTACAGAGGGATCTCCCGGAATACCGTTCCATAGTTCCAAAGTAAATATGCAGTACAGAGGGATCTCCCGGAATACCGTTCCGTAGTCCCAAAGTAAATATGCAGCGCAAATAATAGAAATACAACTACATCACGAAATCTTACAATTTAGACTAAGTACCAGTCAAGGAAGAAGCAGGAAAATCACTAAGCATGCTGCACAGAGTTCACATAAGCAGATAAGATATATAGACATGCTGTATTATACTAAACAGGATAGCTACACATATTGGAATAACTCAATTAAGAATGAAAATAGCTTAATACTCATTAAAATGGTATAACTCAAAATAAAAGGGAACCAGAATGCTCCTCAGTAAGAAAATCGAGTTTTTTCCACAACTAGACCATGTACGTACTCGTCACCTCACGCACACGGTGTTCACATATCACAATAGTTCTAAATCTTAAGGGGATTTTCCCCACACAAAGTTAGACATGCCACTTACCTCGAACCAAGCTCAATCAATCGGTCACAATGCCTTTCTTACGAATATCCAGTTCCGAATGGCCCAAATCTAGCCAAAAGCAATTACATATCATAAATACAACCATAATAGGCTCATCTAATTAATGAAATCAATACTTTAACAAAAATTCCAAAATTCATCCAAAAACGTCGACCCTGGCCCACATCTCGGAATCGGGTAAAAGTCACAAAATCTGAAAGCCCATTCACTCACGAGTCTAACCATATCAAATTTACTAAAATCCGACACCAAATGGTCCTTCAATTCCACAATTCAAACTTTCCAAATCCCTAGCCTCAAACTCCCAAATTCCACCTTAAATACACTCCATCTAGGTGGAAAAATAAATGGGGAAGCCAGATTATTGATAAAAATAAGCACAAGGGACTTACCTCAAGAAATGCCTCGAAAATGCTCTCACAAATCGCCCTAAACCGAGTTTGCAAAGTCCAAAATGACAAAAATCACGAAGCCCTTCAGTTTTAAACACTGCCCAGGCATTTTCGCACCTGCGCTTCCCGCTGGTGCAAAAAATATGGGCGCACCTGCGAAAACGACTAACCTTTGCTGCCTCCGCTTCTACGACCACTGGTCCACATCTGCGCTATCGCAGGTGCGGAGAAACCATCGCACCTGTGACCTCTGCTGATCTTCACCCCTTCTGCACTTGCGCTCAACCTACCGCACATGCGGCTAATACCCTCGCAGGTGCGATCATACCAGTAAAAGACCAAATTTCAGAAATTTCTGAACTCCCATTCCAAGTCTGTTAACCACCTGAAACTCACGCGTGGCCCCGGGACCTCAACCAAACATACCAACCAATCCTAAAACACCATACGAACCTATTCGAGCTCTCAAACTACATCAAACAATGCTAAAATCACAAATCCTCCTCCGATTCAAACTTAAAGAACTTTAAACTTTTAAATTCGACAACCGATGCCGAAACCAACCAAACCACGTCTGATTGACCCCATATTTGGTACACAAGTCATATTCAATATTACGGACCTACGCCAACTTCCGGAATCGAAATCCGACCCCGATATCAAAAAGTCCACCACCGGTCAAAATCTCCAAAAATTCGGCTTTCGACATTTCAAGTCTAAATAAGCTGACCTCCAAAACACAATCCGAACACGCCCCTAAGTCCAAAATCAGCTAACGGAACTAAGGGAACTGACAGAATTCCATTCCGGAGTCGTCTTCATACATTTCTGACTATGGTCCAAATCCTAAGGCTTAAGCTCCCATTTTAGGGACTAAGTATCTCGGAACACTCCAAAAACAAAAACAAAGACTCCAGACAAGTCACAATAACATTAATAGATGCGGGGGAAATAGTAAATAGGGGATGAGGGCTACTACTTTCAAAACGACCGTCCGGGTCATTACATCATCCCCCTCTTAAAATAATCATTCTTCCTCGAACGAGCATAGATACATTCCTGAAGTGGTGAAAAGATGAGGATAACGGCTGCGCATATCCTGCTCGATCTCCCAAGTCGCCTCCTCGACCGACTGTCCCCTCCATTGAACCTTCACAGAAGCAATGTTCTTTGACCTTAGCTTTTTGACCTGCCTGTCTAAAATAGCCACTGGCTCCTCAACATAAGATATATCCTTGTCCAATTGGACTGAGCTGAAATCCAATACATGAGCCGGATCACCGTGATACTTCCGGAGCATAGAAACGTGGAATACTGGTTGAACTCCTGCTAGGCTGGGAGGTAAAGCAAGCTCGTAAGCAAATTCCCCAACTCACCGCAACACCTCAAAGGGACCAATAAACCTTGGGCTTAGCTTGCCCCTCTTTCCGAACCTCATAACGCCCTTCATAGGAGAAACCCGAAGCAAGACCCGCTCTCCAATCATGAATGCAACATCGTGAACCTTCCGATCCGCATAACTCTTTTGTCTGGACTGGGCTATGCGAAGTCTATCCTGAACCACCTTAGCCTTCTCCAAGGCATCTTGAACCAAGTCCGTATCCAATAATCTAGCCTCGCCCGTCTCAAACCATCCCACTAGGGACCGACAACGCCTATCATACTGTTACAACCCATGTTTTCGTACGTACGAGTCGTCATAAGTCAATTGATGTAAGCTCAGAAATAAAATCATATTTGAAAAGTTTTCAAAGTAAGTTAATCATATTACCTCGGAGGTTACAATTATTGAAGATCATGAACAACAAGTACAAAGATGGTTGGAAGTTTCAGAAGCTAAAGGAATTGAAAACAAATAATGTTTCGTCGAAAGTCGACAAATTGGGAATGTTATAACATGTACTTTTGGAGTGAGACCAGGGTGTTTAAATTGATAAGTAGGTTATGTTATG
>AWOL01S0009912.1:0-15119 GCA_000715115.1 Nicotiana otophora
TCCTCTTGATATATATATTGACGTAGATTATCATTGAAAGAGGCGACGAACATCGTGATACTCGTAAAAAGGGCCAGAGCTAAGGTAAGTGAGGCTAACTCTCTTTACGTTTGAGAATGTTTATGATTCTCCCTACGTCCCATTCTTTATGATTGTTACGAGTTTTCTCAGAACGTAATTATGCCTTAGTCCCATGAATAGTTGTAGACCTTCTATTCTCTTGATGGTATAGTTTCATAATCGTTCAATATCCTATGATTTTCAGTTATGACAAATCAATTTATTATGAATACATGTCTCAGTCTAGTTCTATTCAACATTCCAGTATCATGTAACTCAGTATGGTTCAGTATTGTAGTATCATATATTGCATTATCATTCTCAGTTCCTAATTCTGAAATCCTGAACGTTGAACACCTGCATTTGGGCCTGAGGCTGCAGTTTATGCTTTATGCATTTTTGGGCTTGAGGCCGCAGTTATGTAAAAATATACTTGGGCCCGAGGCCTCAGTTTGCGCGCGCGCGCGCGTGCGCGCGCACACACAAACACAAATATATATATATATATATATATTCTGGCCTAAGGCCGCAGTTTATTTATTCAGATAAACAGTTGGTTCATCATTTAGAAGAAGGAGTATTGATAAGCTTACCTCTTATGTTTAGTTCAGTTATCAGTTATCAGTTTTAGTATTTACAGTTCCTTCTTTCAGTTGTTTTACATACCAGTGTAATTCAAATGCACTGACGTCCCTTTTTGCCAGGGGCCTGCATCTCGGGATGCAGGTAACGATTTACAGGTTGACGATTCTGCTTGCTAGGACATCTCGTATCAGCGATTGGTGAGCCCCAGTCTTTCGGGGCATTATCCCTTTTTTCAGTCTTTAGTCTTTATATTATTTCAGTTAGTAAGGTATGCTGGGGACCTTATCACGGTAAGCAGTTAGCATTTCAGTATTCTTAGAGGCTTCGTAGACTATAGTTCAGTCAGTCAAATGCTAGCAGACTTTTATGTGTTAGCCTTGTCGACTACTCATTTGCACTTGCAGACTTTTCAGTATTTTCTGCATTTTTGATATGTCAGTCAGACTCTTTAGTACATCATCATGTTGTATATTTATAACTAGCTTACACTTATACCACATATTGATCTAGCCATATAGTTGATTCGCTCGATCACAAGCAGTCAGGCATCGGGTGTCGTGTTACACCCAGGCCATGGTTCGGGGGCGTGACAAATCTTGGTATCAGAGCCTAGGTTCAAGAGTCCTAGGGAGTCTATGAAAACGTGTCAAGTGGGGTCACTTTTATGAGTGTGTGCACGCCACACATGTAAACAGTTGACCAACAAGACATTTAGGATTGTTTCATTTCTTTCATACTCTAGATCGTGCAGTTAGAGATATGCTTTCCGGAATCCTTCTAACTCGTACAAATTATGTATTTCAGAAAATGCGTGCAAAAATAAAGTACACCATGAGGGCCTTAGCTACTATCCAGGGGCCTACGGCTAATGCTGCTCAAGAGGAGGTCACTTCGGCCTAGGGAGTTGCAACGAGCTCAGTGCCTAATGCTTCAGACATGGATGTCAGGGGAACTATCCAGTTTCTCACCCAAATTGTTGCTACTTAGGCTCAAAGGCAAGGGACAAGTGTTGTTGATGAGACGGATAGTTCCAGGTCAGGGAATTCCTCAACATGAAACCTCTAGTCTTCACAGGGTCCAAAAAGGATGAGGATCTGAAAAACTTCATTGATGATGTTCAGAAGATATTTAGAGTGATTCATGCTATAGACACTGAGGCAACAGAGCTGGCTACGTACCAACTAAAGGATGTTGCTAACGCTTGGTATGAAAGATGGGAAGAGTCCCGAGGGGAGGATGCGGCTCCTGCAACTTGGAAGGAGTTTGCAGATGCATTTCTTGAGCTTTTTCTACCTATTGAGGTCTTGGAAGCTAAGGCTTTAGAGTTTGAGAGACACAAACAGAATGATATGAGTGTGAATGAGTATTACCACAAGTTCGTCTCTCTAGGCAAGTATGCTCCGGAAATGGTACGTGATATAAGGGCCAGCGTTAAGTGGTTTGTTTTTGGGATTTCAAATGACTTGTTTGTTGACGCTAATATAGCTGCTCAGAACAATGACATGACCATTAATAAAATGGTAGCCTTTGTTCAAGGGATCAAATACAGGTTGAAGGAAATCCTTTCAAAAAGGATTGGGCACAAGGGTGAACCTCAACACAACTTTTCATCCTGAGACAGATGGCCAGGCAGAGCGCACTATTCAGACTCTTGAGGATATGTTGAAGGCATGTGTTATCAATTTTAAAGGTAATTGGGATGATCATCTACCCCTCATTGAGTTTGCTTATAATAACAACTACCATTGTAGGATAAAGATGGCACCATACGAAGCTCTGTATGGGCGAAGGTGTATATCACCAATTGGTTAGTTCGAAGTTGGAGAAGCGGAGTTGTTAGGACCCGATTTGGTCTATCAGGCTATGGAGAAAGTCGAGTTGATTCAAGAGCATTTGAAGACGGCTCAGAGTTGCCAGAAGTCCTATTCTGACGTGCGACGTAGAGACCTAGAGTTCTAAGTTGATGATTGGGTGTTTCTGAAAGTTTCGCCTATGAAAGACGTTATGCGGTTTAGGAAGAAGGGGAAGCTTAGTCCCTGCTATATTGGGCCATATAGAATCCTGCGAAGGATCTGGCAGGTGGCTTATGAGTTAGAATTGCCACAAGAATTAGCTGTTGTACACCTAGTGTTTCATGTATCTATGTTGAAGAAATTCATGGGAGACCCTTCTCTTGTGGTGAGATTATAGGGGTTAAAGATAGCCTAACTTACGAAGAAATTCCAGTGGCTATCCTTGATTGTCAAATCCGCAAGCTCAGAACTAAGGAAAGTGCCTAAGTGAAACTGCATTGGAGTAATCAAAAGATTAAAGAGGCTACGTGGGAAGCCGAAGAGGAAATGAAGTCCAGATATCCCCATCTCTTTAAAGAGCAAGCGGAAAATGTAGAAGGTAACTAACCTTCTCATTCAGACCTTACTTTACAATCTCCATGTCTTTCAGTATTCAGTTAGTTTAGTAGCCATTCAGTTTAGTACCTATTCAGTTCAGTATCTCAATAGTTCAGTAATCGTGTATTCATTCAGTTTAGTATGCACGTGTTCCTGACATTTTCAGTGTTCACATGTTTCCATCAGTCTTGTTTAACGTCTAGAGTTAGTCGTAGTTACAATCAAGACAATAATTCAGGACGAATGATCCCAAGGGGGAGATAATGTAAAACTTCATAAATCTGAATTAGTTGTGGAAGCATTAAATGAGTATTAATGTGAAGTCCTATCGGGATGAGTATGAGTGGAAACTGTTGTTTTGGAATCAAGACCGATAGTGAGGTGCATAAAATTTGATAGAATCGACTAAGTTTATGGGAGGTACGTCTTATAGCCTTCGACAATACAAGGCCATGAAAGACTTACAGTCATAGGCAGTGTAAGGCCTTAAAAACTCACGGCCATAGATAGGGCAAAGCACTATCCAGGGCATTAACATCAGTGCCCCTGACTGTGCAAGGCACTGTCCAGGGCATCAACCTCAGCGCCTCAGACAGTGCAAGGCACAGTAATTTTGGCGCCTCTAATGGCGCCTTGCACAGTAATTTTGGCGCCACTGACGGGGCCTTGTGTCGGCGAGGTTTATCCGAGCTACTTTTATTGTTCTCCTCAATTTTGGAACATGTTCACTTATTTAAAAGCCATACCTCGTTCCCCCACACCCCAAACACGAAAACCTACTCTAGAAAGGGAAGCTCTCAAGAACCTAACTTCCCCAAGGTCCCTCCATCATCNGACAGGTTGAAGGAAATCCTTTCAAAAAGGATTGGGCACAAGGGTGAACCTCAACACAACTTTTCATCCTGAGACAGATGGCCAGGCAGAGCGCACTATTCAGACTCTTGAGGATATGTTGAAGGCATGTGTTATCAATTTTAAAGGTAATTGGGATGATCATCTACCCCTCATTGAGTTTGCTTATAATAACAACTACCATTGTAGGATAAAGATGGCACCATACGAAGCTCTGTATGGGCGAATGTGTATATCACCAATTGGTTAGTTCGAAGTTGGAGAAGCGGAGTTGTTAGGACCCGATTTGGTCTATCAGGCTATGGAGAAAGTCGAGTTGATTCAAGAGCATTTGAAGACGGCTCAGAGTTGCCAGAAGTCCTATTCTGACGTGCGACGTAGAGACCTAGAGTTCTAAGTTGATGATTGGGTGTTTCTGAAAGTTTCGCCTATGAAAGACGTTATGCGGTTTAGGAAGAAGGGGAAGCTTAGTCCCTGCTATATTGGGCCATATAGAATCCTGCGAAGGATCTGGCAGGTGGCTTATGAGTTAGAATTGCCACAAGAATTAGCTGTTGTACACCTAGTGTTTCATGTATCTATGTTGAAGAAATTCATGGGAGACCCTTCTCTTGTGGTGAGATTATAGGGGTTAAAGATAGCCTAACTTACGAAGAAATTCCAGTGGCTATCCTTGATTGTCAAATCCGCAAGCTCAGAACTAAGGAAAGTGCCTAAGTGAAACTGCATTGGAGTAATCAAAAGATTAAAGAGGCTACGTGGGAAGCCGAAGAGGAAATGAAGTCCAGATATCCCCATCTCTTTAAAGAGCAAGCGGAAAATGTAGAAGGTAACTAACCTTCTCATTCAGACCTTACTTTACAATCTCCATGTCTTTCAGTATTCAGTTAGTTTAGTAGCCATTCAGTTTAGTACCTATTCAGTTCAGTATCTCAATAGTTCAGTAATCGTGTATTCATTCAGTTTAGTATGCACGTGTTCCTGACATTTTCAGTGTTCACATGTTTCCATCAGTCTTGTTTAACGTCTAGAGTTAGTCGTAGTTACAATCAAGACAATAATTCAGGACGAATGATCCCAAGGGGGAGATAATGTAAAACTTCATAAATCTGAATTAGTTGTGGAAGCATTAAATGAGTATTAATGTGAAGTCCTATCGGGATGAGTATGAGTGGAAACTGTTGTTTTGGAATCAAGACCGATAGTGAGGTGCATAAAATTTGATAGAATCGACTAAGTTTATGGGAGGTACGTCTTATAGCCTTCGACAATACAAGGCCATGAAAGACTTACAGTCATAGGCAGTGTAAGGCCTTAAAAACTCACGGCCATAGATAGGGCAAAGCACTATCCAGGGCATTAACATCAGTGCCCCTGACTGTGCAAGGCACTGTCCAGGGCATCAACCTCAGCGCCTCAGACAGTGCAAGGCACAGTAATTTTGGCGCCTCTAATGGCGCCTTGCACAGTAATTTTGGCGCCACTGACGGGGCCTTGTGTCGGCGAGGTTTATCCGAGCTACTTTTATTGTTCTCCTCAATTTTGGAACATGTTCACTTATTTAAAAGCCATACCTCGTTCCCCCACACCCCAAACACGAAAACCTACTCTAGAAAGGGAAGCTCTCAAGAACCTAACTTCCCCAAGGTCCCTCCATCATCCAAGGTAAGTTCTAACGATGATTCTAAGTTAATTTCAATTCTCCTACACCTTATTAACATGGGTAAATTCTTCCACTCATTAGATATTCTGTCGAGACACCATTGTTGAGAAAGGAAACCCTAGAACTCAAATTCATGAGGAGTGAACTTTTAAAAGGTAATGCTTATTCTCCCTAATCATTTATAACTATGAATTGATGAGCTTTTGGGAGAATAGTAAATGGGTTTGATAAAGAGAACCATAAGATCTATGCTAGGGTTTTGGATTATTTAATTAGGATTGTTGTAAACATTTGGGTGATGAGAAATGGTGTTAGTTACATCTATTTGGGATTTTAGAATCACCTAGAAGTAGTAGAATGAGAACTTGGTGAAGAAAATACCAATTACTAAGGCCTATGAGGCTTTACACCCATAAGGTGTTTCATAAAATTTCTAAGTTACTAAAACAGGAGAATTAGTGCTAATATTGGTTCCTCTTGATATATATATTGACATAGATTATCGTTAAAAGAGGCGACGAACATCGTGATACTTTTGAAATTGGCAAGTGCTAAGGTTTGTGAGGCTAACTCTCTTTATGTTTGGGAATGTTTATGATTCTCCCTACGTCCCATTCTTTATGCCTGTTATGAATTTCCTCAAAACGTAATTATGCCTTAGTCCCATGAATAGTTGTAGAACTTCTATTCTCTTGATTACATAGTTTCATAATCGTTCAATATCCTATGAGTTTTAGTTATGACAAATCAATTTATTATGAATACATGTCTCAGTCTTGTTCTATTCAGCATTCCAGTATCATGTAACTCAGTGTGGTTCAGTATTTTATATCATATATTGCAGTATGATTCTCAGTTCCTAATTCTGAATTCCTGAATGTTGAACACCTGTATTTGGGCCTGAGGCCGCAGTTTATACTTTATGCATTTTTTGGCCTGAGGCCGCAGTTATATATACATATACTTGGGCCCGAGGCCGCAGTTTGTGCATATATATATATATATATATATATATATATATATATATATATTGGCCTAAGGCCACAGTTTATTTATTCAGATAAAAAGTTGGTTCATTATTTAGAAGAGGGAGTATTCATAACCTTACTTCCTATATTTAGTTTAGTTATCAATTATGAGTTTCAGTTTCAATATTTACAGTTCCTTTTTTCAGTTGTTATACATACCAGTGTAATTGTAATGTACTGACGTCCCTGTTTTACCAAGGGCCTGTATCTCGCGATGCATGTAATGATTTACAGGTTGGTGATTCTTCTTGCTAGGATATCTCGTATCAGCTATTGGTGAGCCCAAGTCTTTCGGGGCATTATCCCTTTTTTTCAGTCTTTAGTATTTATATTATTTCAGTTTGTAAGGTATGCCGGGGACTTTATCACGGTAAGTAGTTGGCATTTCAGTATTCTTAGAGGTTTCACAGGCTATAGTTCAGTCAGTCAGATATTAGCAGACTTTTATGTGTTAGCCTTGTCGGCTACTCATTTGCACTTGCATTTTTAGTATTTTCCGCATCTTTGATATATCAGTCAGACTCTTTAGTAGATCATCATGTTGTATATTTATATCTAGTTTACAATTATACCACAAATTGATCTAGCCATACAGTTGGTTCGCTCAGTTACTTGAAGTCAGACATTGAGTGTCGTGTTACGCCCAGGCCATGGTTCGGGCATGACAGATCTTGGTATCAGAAGGTTCAAGAGTCCTAGGGAGTCAATGAAACCGTATCCAGTGGGGTCACTTTTATGTGTATGTGTGTGCCACACATGTAAACAGTTGACCACCAAGACATTTATGATTGTTTCATTTCTTCATATTCTAGATCGTGCAGTTAGAGCTATGCTTTCCGGAATCCTTCTAACTCGTATGAATTATGTATTTCAAAACATGCCTGCAAAAAGAAAGTACACCATGAGGGCCTCAACTACTAGCTAGGGGGCTACGGCTAATGCTGCTTAGGAGGAGGTCACTCCGGCCTAGAGAGTTGCAACGGGCTTAGTGCCCAATGCTTCAGACATGGATGTCATGGGAGCTATCCAGTTGCTCACCCAAATTGTTGCTACTTAGGCTCAAAGGCAGGGGACAAGTGTTGTTGATGAGATGGGTAGTTCCAGGTCTAGGGAATTCCTCAACATGAAACCTCCAGTCTTCACAGGGTCCAAAAAGGATGAGGATCCACAAAACTTCATCGATGATGTTCAGAAGATATTTCGAGTGATGCTTGCTATAGACACTGAGGCAGAAGAACTTGTTGCGTACCAACTGAAGGATGTTGCTAACACTTGGTATGAAACATGGGAAGAGTCCCGAGGGGAGGATGCGGCTCCTGCAACTTGGAAAGAGTTTGCAGATGCGTTTCTTGAGCATTTTATACCCATTGAGGTCTTGGAAGCTAAGGATTTAGAGGTTGAGAGACTCAAATAGAATGATATGAGTGTGAATGAGTATTACCTCAAGTTCGTCTCTCTGGGCACGTATGCTCCGGAAATGGTACGTGATATGAGGGCCAATGTTAAGCGGTTTATTTTTGGGATTTCAAATGACTTGTTTGTTGACGCTAATATAGCTGCTCAGAACAATGACATGTCCATTACTAAAATGGTAGCCTTTGTTCAAGGGATCGAAGACAGGTTGAAGGAAATCCTTTCAGAAAGGATTGGGCACATGGGTGAACCTCAGCACAACTTTTCATCCTGAGGCAGATGGCCAGGCAGAGCGCACCATTCAGACTCTTGAGGATATGTTGAGGGCGTGTGTTATCAATATTAAAGGTAATTGGGATGATCATCTACCCCTCATTGAGTTTGCTTATAATAACAACTACAATTGTAGTATAAAGATGGCACCATATGAAGCTCTGTATGGGAGAAGGTGTATATCACCAATTGGTTAGTTCGAAGTTGGCGAAGCGGAGTTGTTAGAACCCGATTTGGTCTATCAGGCTATGGAGAAAGTCAAGTTGATTCAAGAGCATTTGAAGACGGCTCAGAGTTGCCAGAAGTCCTATTCTGACGTGCGACATAGAGACTTAGAGTTCCAAGTTAATGATTAGGTATTTATGAAAGCTTCGCCTATGAAAGACGTTATGCGATTTAGGAAGAAGGGGAAGCTTAGTCCCCGCTATATTGGGCCATATAGAATCTTGCGAAGGATATGGCAGGTGGCTTATGAGTTAGAATTGCCACAAGAATTAGCTGTTGTACACCTAGTGTTTCATGTATCTATGTTGAAGAAATTCATGGGAGACCGTTCTCTTGTGGTGAGATTAAAGGGGTTAATGATAGCCTAACTTACGAAGAAATTCCAGTGGCTATCCTTGATCGTCAAATCCTCAAGCTCAGAACTAAGGAAATTGCCTCAGTGAAAGTGCATTGGAGTAATCAAAAGATTAAAGAGGCTACGTGGGAAGCCGAAGAGGAAATGAAGTCCAGATATCCCCATCTCTTTGAAGAAAAAGCGGAAAATGTAGAAGGTAACTGACCTTCTCATTCAGACCTTACTTTACAATCTCCATGTCTTTCAGTATTCAGTCAGTTTAGTAGCCATTCAATTTAGTACCTATTCAGTTCAGTATCTCAACAGTTCAGTAATCGTGTATTCATTCAGTTTAGTATGCACGTGTTCATGACATTTTCAGTGTTCACATGTTTTTGTCAGTCTTGTTTAACGTCTAGAGTTAGTCGTAGTTACAATCAAGACAATAATTCAGGACGAATGATCCCAAGGGGGAGATAATGTAAAACTTCATAAATCTGAATTAGTTATGGAAGTATTAAATGAGTATTAATGTGAAGTCTTATCGGGATGAGTATGGGTGGAAACCGTTGTTTTGGAATCAAGAATGATAGTGTGGTGCATAAAATTTGATAGAATCGACTAAGTTTATGGAAGGTACGTCTTATAGCCTTAGACAGTGCAAGGCCATGAAATAATCATGGTCATAGACAGTGCAAGGCCATAAAAACTCACGGCCATAGATAATGCAAGGCACTGTCCAAGGCATTAACATTAGAGCCCCTGACTGTGCAAGGCGCTGTCCAGGGCATCAACCTCAGTGCCTCAGACAGTGCAATACAGTGCCTCTGATGGCACCTTGCAAAGTAATTTTGGCGCCCCTGACGATACCTCGCGTTGTCGAGGTTTATTCGAGCTACTTTTATTTCCCTCCTTAATTTTGGGATGTGTTCACTTATTTAAAAGCCCTACCTGATTCCCCTACACCCCAAACACGAAAACCTACTCTAGAAAGGGAAGCTCTCAAGAACCTAACTTCCCCAAGGTCCCTCCATCATCCAACGTAAGTTCTAACGATGATTCTAAGTTAATTTCAACTCTCCTACACCTTATTAACATGGGTAAATTCTTCCACTCATTAGATATTCTGTATCATATATTGCAGTATGATTCTCAGTTCCTAATTCTGAATCCTGAATGTTGAACACCTGTATTTGGGCCTGAGGCCGCAGTTTATGCTTTATGCACTTTTGGGCCTGAGGCCACAATTATGTATACGTATACTTGGGCCCTAGGTCTCAGTTTGTGCGTGCGCACACACTCACACATAGATATATATAGTATCATATATTGCAGTATGATTCTCAGTTCCTAATTCTGAATCCTGAATGTTGAACACCTGTATTTGGGCCTGAGGCCGTAGTTTATGCTTTATGCACTTTTGGGCCTGAGGCCACAATTATGTATACGTATACTTGGGCCCTAGGTCTCAGTTTGTGCGTGCGCACACACTCACACATAGATATATATAGTATCATATATTGCAGTATGATTCTCAGTTCCTAATTCTGAATCCTGAATGTTGAACACCTGTATTTGGGCCTGAGGCCGTAGTTTATGCTTTATGCACTTTTGGGCCTGAGGCCACAATTATGTATACGTATACTTGGGCCCTAGGTCTCAGTTTGTGCGTGCGCACACACTCACACACAGATATATATATATATATATAATTATATATATATATATATATATATATAGTATCATATATTGCAGTATGATTCTCAGTTCCTAATTCTGAATCCTGAATGTTGAACACCTGTATTTGGGCCTGAGGCCGTAGTTTATGCTTTATGCTCTTTTGGGCCTGAGGCCGCAGTTATGTTCATCATTCAGAAGAGGGAGTATTCATAACCTTACTTCCTATGTTTAGTTCAGTTATAAGTTTTCAGTTTCAGTTTCAGTATTTACAGTTCCATCTTTCAGTTGTTTTACACACCAGTGCAATTCAAATGTAATGGCCCTAGGCCGCAGTTTGTGCACGCGCGCACACACACACACATACACACATACACACATACACACACACACACACACACACACACACACACACACACACATATATATATATTGGGTCTGAGGCCGCAGTTTATTTATTCGGATAAACAGTTGGTTCATCATTCATAAGAGGGAGTATTCATAACCTTACTTCCTATGTTTAGTTCAGTTATAAGTTATGAGTTTCAGTTTCAGTATTTACAGTTCCATCTTTCAGTTGTTTTATATACCAGTGCAATTCAAATGTAATGGCCCTAGGCCACAGTTTGTGCGCGCGCGCGCACGCGCGCGCACACACACACACACACGCACACACACACACACACACACACACACACACACACACATATATATATATATTGGGTCTGAGGCCGCAGTTTATTTATTCGGATAAACAGTTGGTTCATCATTCAGAAGAGGGAGTATTCATAATCTTACTTCCTATGTTTAGTTCAGTTTTAAGTTGTGAGTTTTAGTTTCAGTATTTACAGTTCCATCTTCCAGTTGTTTTAAATACCAGTGCAATTCAAATGTAGTGGCGTCCCTTTTTGCCCGGGGCCTGTATCTCACGATGCAGGTAACGATTTACAGGTTGACGATTCTGCTTGCTAGGACATCTCGTATCAGCTATTGGTGAGCCCAGTCTTTCGGGGCATTATCCCTTTTTTCAGTCTTCAGTCTTTATAGTATTTCAGTTATTAAGGTATGCCATGGAGCTTGTCCCGGCAAACAATTAGCATTTCAATATTCTTAGAGGCTTCGTAGACTATAGTTAAGTCAGTCAGATGTTAGCAGACTTTTATTTCTTAGCCTTGTCGTCTAGTCATTTACACTTGCAGACTTTTCAGTATTTTCCGCATTTTTGATATATTAGTCAAACTCTTTAGTAGATCATCGTGTTGTATATTTATATCTAGCTTACAATTATACCATATGTTGATCCAGCCATACAGTTGGTTCACTCGGTCACATGCAGTTAGGCACCGAATGTCGTGTTATACCCAGGCCATGATTCGGGGCGTGACAATTAGTGATGCGCCTAAATGGCACTAGCAACGGGTCAATCACTTTCAGCCTTCCAGTGGTTGAAATAATAAAGTGTAAAAGAAGAATTATTCCTAAGAGGACTAATAGCAATTTTCACCATTTTGTTTTTACCAAAAGTATTTTTTTAAATTAAGCTGTTTGACCAAGTTTTAGACGGAAATAAAAAATATTTTTGAGTAGAAGCAGAAGTTGTTTTTGAGAAGTTGAAAGAAGTAGTTTCTCTCAAAAGTACTATTTTGAAAAGCATTTTTGAGAAAATACACTTAGAAGTATTTTTTTTAAAGCTTGATCAAACACTAATTGTTGTTTAAAAATATTTTTTAAATTAATTAACCAAACACAAATTGTTTCTCACTAAGAGATCATTTGGTACGAGGGATAAGGGATAATTAATCCCGAAATTAAATTTGAGATGAGTTTATCCCACGTTTGGTTGAAATAAAATAGCAGTATAACTAATTCCTAGATTGTAGTGTTATTTTTATCTCTATGGAGGGTGGGATAACAATCCCGGGATAACTAATCCCGAGATAATTAATCTTGAGATAACTTGTTAGCCAACAAAACGAACCCTAAGAATACCTTTTTGAAAGGGAAAAGAGTCAAATTTGTCTCTTTACTATGAGAAAAAGGTTATTTTTACCCTTTGTTATACTATTCGTACATAAACATCCCTGCCGTTATTCAAATGGCTCAAATAGACTCCTCAGTTAAGGTTATCAAAAGTGGATACTCAATCTTATGTGGCACTTTGGTGGACTGGACACAATGTGGCATGCCACCTCACCTTTCCTAACCCACTTTTACTCCTTCCCCTCTATTTCTTTCACCACTAGTACGTCCTCCCCCTCCACCTCTCATCTGAAATGGTTCTAACAGAAGTTTAACAATATAGCATTCAAAGATGGTCAGAATTTAAGGATGCTCGCTGTTGATAACCAATTTTGTCCTACTTTTTCTTCAATTAATTTCTTTATGTTTCTCGATCTTTAATACCTTTGACAAGTTATTTAATATAGTTCTTTCCTTTCAATAATTCTTTTTAAAACAATGCTATATTAATATTATCAAATAGATAAATATTAGATTTGTATATGTTTAAAGTATTAAAGTTTAGTCCAAGTTATTAAATAAAGAAGCCCAAAGAAATTAATATAAAGAAAGAAAAAGCCTGCCACCCATTCTCTTTCATTTGCCCACTCTTAAATAGCTTAAACCAACCCAATCAGTTATTGCCCAATTCCCATAGGGATGTTTTTGTTCCTATATAATATTTGAAACTTATTTATCAAAATTATTCTAATTTTTTATATTACCCGCCCTAAACAAGGATTACTTACAAATTATATATATTCCACCTTAAAAGGCTCTCAATCCATTATTAGTGCCTTCAATCAAGGGATTTAGTTATACTCTTTTCCTTTTTTCTCTCCTCTCTCCCCTCTTCTCTCTAGATCGAACTTATATTTAATTATGGAAATTGTCTAGTTGGATGAGAAGATTCATCATTTGGTCCCAGCTCCCAATGGTCCCCTGTTATTGCCATAAAAGTACTATCCATTAGGCAACGAGTCAAATGAAGTTAGAAGACAGTGTTTTTCCAGAAATTGCTTTTAATGGGAATAATATGAACCATCAATTTAGTCAATAATTTTACCAAAAATAATAGGGGGGCACTGTCACACATGAACATAGTGTAAACGAGGCATAGTAAGCATAGTAAGAAGGTAACGTCTCCAAAAGTAGGCGACGGAAAACATACATCGAATGTTGCAACTGAACAAAATTTAGTATCTCCTCGGACTTCAGAGAAGATAAAATCAACTGAGAAAAGAACAATATATGGTACATCAACATACAAATTAAAAATAATTTTCGTACAAATTTAATGCAAATTTGAATATCTACAACAATGTACATAGTAAAAATACATTTTATACAACTAATTATATATTATACAACTTATTTACAATTTATCTACAATTGTTTTATTATAACAACCCGACCGGTCGTTTTGAGAGTAATAGCCCCGATCCCCTATTTACTGTTTTCCCAGTATCTATTTCTGGTTATATGACTTGCCGGGAGGTCTTGTTTTTGGTTTCAGAGTGTTTTGGGACACTTAGTTCCTAAAACGGAAACTTAAACCTCAGGATTTTGACCGTAGTCGAAATTGTGTGAAGACGACTTCGTAATAGAGTTTCGTCGGTACCGTTAGCTCTGTTGGGTGATTTTGGACTTAGGAGCGTGTCCGGACTGTGAATTTGAGGTCTGTAGCTAATTTAGGCTTGAAATGAAGAAAGTCGAATTTTTTTGGGAAGTTTGACTGGGGGATGACTTTTTGAAATCGGGGTCGGATTCCGATTTCGGAAGTTGGAGTAGGTCCATAATGTCGAATGTGACTTGTGTGAAACATTTGGCGTCAATCGGCCGTGGTTTGGTAGGTTTCAGCATATGTTGTAGAAATTTGAAAGTTTCAAGTTCTTTAAGTTTGGATTGGAGGGTGATTCGTGTTTTTAGCATTATTTGATGTGATTGAGGGCTCGACTAAGTCCGTATGGTGATTTAGGACTAGTTGGTATGTGTGGTTGAGGTCCCGGGGTCCTCGGGTGTGTTTTGGATGCTTAACGGATTGAGTTTTGGACTTATGAAATTGCTGAAGCCTTCTGATATCTGGTGGTTTTGCACCTGCGGTGGGGAGGCCGCAGGTCCGTACTCGCATGTGCGGATGGAGAAGAGTAGAAGAGGGAGTTGAGGAGTTGGCCAGGGGACGTAGGTGCGAGGGAATTTCCGCATCTGTGAGCCCGCAGATGTAGAGTGTGAGCTGGAGGGAAAGACCGCAGAAGCGGACCCTTTTATACACAGGTGCGCACACGCAGGTACGATCATTTTCTCGCAGATGCGAACCTAGTCCCTTAAGTCATCTCTGCACCTGTGAGGGAAATTCTATAGGTGCATCGTCGTAGGTACGACAGTGGGTCCGCAGATGTGGAAGATCTGGGCAGAAAATAGGATTTCGAGGGTTTGATTCTCATTTTGATTTTGGGACTTTGAGAGCTCGGTGTGAGGCGAGTTTTGGAGGTTTCTTCAAGAATATTGTTGGGGTAAGTGATTCTAACTCGGATTGGACTATTTTTCATGAATCTATTGCTATTTTCATCAACTAATTATGGATTTGAGTTGTATATTTGTTTTGGGGGGGGGGGGGGGGG